>CAUYUJ010019671.1:501662-521662 GCA_963575745.1 Prorocentrum cordatum
GCCTGGATCGCCCAAGCGCCGTCTGGAGTCCGAAGCAGCGGCGAAACTTCTTTGGAGATTTTACACATTAAATCACGTGACAGCTTCCACCGGCCTTTGTTGCCAGAGCGGAGCGAGCGAAGCTTAGCACGAGTGCGCCCGATATAGTCGTGAAAAGCATTCAACATAGCATGGCCGCAAGCTCGGACTGCAATGGGAACTCCGGCGAGTCGTCGGCCTGTGCTTTCAGCCGCACCTTTTCCAGACAATCCGTCGTCAGTCAAGGGTGCGACGACGACGACTGGATCTAGACAGACGGAATAAAATCTCACATGCCGTTTAAAATCACACTTGTGAACTTCACAGCGGCATCAGTTGGACGAAGACAGCAAATAAATTCCCAATCTGTCTGCCGGAAGCGGCGTCTAAACGACGGCCAGGAAGCCTCCGAAAATTTCCATCCTCGGCGCGCGACCGTAGAAAGAAGGAGAGGAGGAAACGAAAGAGAGCAAAGAATAAGAGAATGGTCGGCGATATTGGGAAGAACCGCGCACTCGATCTGCTCGTGGAAATCTGTTAACAATGACGCACTCTTTGAAACCACGCAATGAACACCAATTCTGCATCGCGATTCCCTCCAGGCTAGCGTGTCTGGAAAAGCGCAGCCACTGAACATGATGTAAATTCAGGTCTCCCACGAGAACAGTTCCGATAAAGACGCGCGTCGGGGCCACTCTGCTGAGAAAGACGCGCAATTAAAATGGGCCTGCACTGAGGATGAAACAACGTCCATAATATTTTGGCCTGAGTCGAACAAAGAAGCGGAGAGAATAAACATGCAAATCTGTCGATGGCAAACATAAGAAGTCCACCTCCGTGGGCGTGTCTATCTCTACGGTCAGTCAAAAATACCCGCTCAGGCACGACGTTGGGCAAGATCTGTCGAGTTTGCTTTCATTAATCAGAAAAACCAAAGGAAGGGCGGGGAAATGAAATAAACGAGCCTCAAGCTCGGCACGATGACTGGAAGAAGAAGAACCCCCCCAAAAAAAAAAAAAAAAAAAAAAAATGTTTATGCTTCAACCCAGCCTCACGGGGATGAACAAACTATATATATAATAAAAATTAACTTAAATGTATATAATAATAATAAATAAATAATATATATATATATATATATATATATATTAATTTTTTCTATAAAAAAAGAGAGAGAGAGAGAGAGAGAGAGAGAGAGAGAGAGAAAGAGAGAGAAAGAGAGAGAAAGAGAGAGAGAGAGAGAGAGAGAGAGAGAGAGAGAGACGGAGAGAGAGAAAGCAAACGAGGAAGAAAGGAGGAGGACAAAAGGAAGACGAACAGAAAACAGGAGAGAGAAAAAAAAAAAAAAAAAAAAAAAAAAAAAAAAAAAAAAAAAAAAAAAAAAAAAAAAAAAAAAAAAAAAAAAAAAAAAAAAAAAAAAAAAAAAAAAAAAAAAAAAAAAAAAAAAAAAAAAAAAAAAAAAAAAAAAAAAAAAAAAAAAAAAAAAAAAAAAAAACGAGAGAAGAAGACGAGAGGGAAAGAGAAAGGGACGAGGGCGCGGCAAGCAGGCAAGCAAGCAAGGGGGGAAGCGAAGAAGAGGCAAAGGGACGACGCCGACGCGCCGGGCGAGGACAAAAAACGCCTGCGGACCGAGTACCGCTCAGAACCCGCGTGAGGGGAGGAGCAGAGGAGAGAAGGGAGACGGCGGACGATGGCAACGACAGCAGCAAACAGGAAAAGAGAGGGAAGAGGGGAGCAAGGGAAGGAAAAGAGGGAAGGAGAGAAAAATACAATAAAAAAAAGAGAGAGAGAGAGAGAGAGAGAGAGAGAGAGAGAGAGCAGGCCGAGCGGCTGCAGTACGCAAAGGGTGATTAGCAAACGAACGGCAGCTTACAATACACTTTGGGCAGCCGCAATGCTGTCTGGTAGGAGGTTATCTCCAACGAAGAGGAAGAAGAAAAAAAAAAAAAAAAAAAAAAAAAAAAAAAAAAAAAAAAAAAAAAAAAAAAAAAAAAAAAAAAAAAAAAAAAAAAAAAAAACGCGGGTTGACCATGGCCAAGCACGGCGCGGCGAAGAACGCCAAGCGCAATGTCTCGCCGGCAGGCCAGAGGCGCCAGCGAGAAATGATATAACGCTGCTTTTTCCGTTATCGCATCAGAACGAAGAAAGCTACATTGAACAACGTCAAAAGGAGCGAGGAAAAAGAGCCGAAACCAAAAGCGCGCATTCGGCATTCCATATATGACAGAATCTGGGCTTTGTAAAATAACATGACTTCAGCAAAATTAGAGAGATCGGCATCGCAACAAACAACACAGTTTCCATCCACAATCACAAATACAAGTCTGAATGGCTTCGCGCATTGACAGACGAAGATCCAACACGGTTCCCAACAGCTGAAATGATGCTCCACACGTCTACCTGCGAAAAATGATGTGCATGGTTTCTTTGCCAAGATCAAAACGACCCGGAAAGCAGCGCCCCACCTGGCGGAAAAAAATCACACTTGTCAGCATCCGGTGGCCCTGATCGCCACACTGTTTTCGACCACCCAAAAGGAATTGATAAACAAGCGACACTGGTTTGCTTGAAAAGGTGAATCGCAGCCTGAATTATGTTTCGAGCAGTCAGCCTTACGTAGTGCACAAAAACGAAGTATTAGCTTGTATGTATTATTTTCGCTTGGTGTGAATCGATTGCACTTCCCGTGATACAACATCAAAAGGATCGACTTTGATTTGTTGGAATCAAACACACTCAGCAAAAAAAAGAATCAATCGCCGAGTGTATCCCATGCTCCCGTCTATCCTTCAAGTTTTGCGCTGCTTGCTCTTTCCTCCCCTTTCCTCCTTGTTTGCTTTTATTGTATGATTGTGTGTTTCGTGCTCGTATTCATATTTTTGTACATTCACATTCCGTCTGGCCGAAATGCTAGCCGGGCCCTGCGGATGATTCTTGCTAGAACCTCCGGCCGTGTTCGTGAAGCCATGGCAAGTTGATTGCTGCGGCGTGGCTCCCATTCCCACGTGCATGTATATACTAGCGAAAGCAAGGCGAGCCGAATTCACGCATGTAATTAATATGTTTGTGTACTTTGCTTTCTGTGTGCGCGTCGTGCATGCGCATTCGCACTGTTGTCATCTGCTCAGGCTACAGCTCAATGAAGTAGTCATCTCATCGTGACTGGGATAGTGAACTTGCCGTGCACGCTCCTATTCCTTGATACTCATACTCATACTATACATTTTCATGCACATTCCAATTACTGTACTTCTGTTCGTTCCTTACTTTGCGATGAATCCATTCGCTCCTCGCCCGCCAATGTTTGGCCAGCAGCATCAGCAGCAGTCCAGCTACGGATACCGTCCACAAGGGCCCTTCCAGTTCCCAATGGCTTCCGACACATCTGCACCTACGCCACGGCCTGCGCCGATGCGTGTGCACGAAGGGCAAGTCGTGGATATGAGAGCGCACAACCAGGACGAGCATGGTAGATTCCTACCTCTTCATGCGGACAACGTTGATCGATTCGAAGTTGTGAGCGCGGCCACGAACCTCCCCGGCCTCCGGGACATGATGAAAAAGGGGCGCGCCGCACCTGTTTTTCTTCGTGCACACGAGGGATGGGACGTCAGTGTCCGTCGTGCTCAGGAGATCTCCGGCCTCATTCCGATGTCGTGCAGTGAGGAGACGTGGAATAACTATGTCGTCGGAGTTCGTTCGGCGCTCGAAACCTTGCAGATCCCCCAGGCAGAGTCCGTGAGTGATTTCTTGGAAAGGAAGCGTTGCGATGAATCCTTTCGCCAGAAACGCCCCCGCCCTCGTGATCATGACTTCCACCGGGAGCCTCGCGCGGAGCGTTCCTTGTTCACTGACTTCCAAGGAACCGAGATGGATCAGGACACCGGTGCGAGGACGCCTCTGCTTGATCCCCGGGAACCCATGGGTTGCTCTGTCAGGCACAACGATGAGAACGGCACTGTGATTGGTGTAGAGCAGCTTCCTGGTGAAGGTAACTACCAGGTGAAGATCCAGTAGGCCAACAACGGTAGCATGTCCAACCATCCGTGGGATTCTGTCGCGAGCGACGCGGAGGTTCGCAGGGTTCCTGTCAACGAGATGTCCACTCCAAATCCCCGGCCGAGGCGTCGCCCGAGGCAGGCTGATGCAGCATCGGCTTCTTCTGAGTGGGCTAGGATTGTGGAGCAACAGAACCAGCCGCGCTGATCCGTAGGTAACGTGTTCCATATTTCACCCGCCACGTGGCAAACTAGCATGCACGCGCGCGATTACATAGCACCTGTGTTTTCCAAGCTTGGCATGAATATTGACACGTGCATGTGCTTCTCCTCCTCCTCTTCTTCTTGCTTCTGCCAGCGCATCAACGTGAGGGATTGGACTGAGATGGAAGAAAAGTATGCTTTGCCACACGTGCGTCGTGCACGACGTTTGCTTGAATGCGAATCGTGGGGTCGACGTCTGGCTGTCGACAGAGCCCGCTCTGTAGGCGTCATCATAAAAAATGTCGCTTCGAATGTTCATTGCCGGTACGTTCAAGTGAAGGCTTGGAGACAGGTTACCGGTCTCTTGCGTTGTCTCAAAGCCCATTTGCATGGGTTGCGTTTCTCTTCATGTCAGAAGGCCACTGTACTTGCTAAGTCGGAGATGAGCACTATGTTGGACATTCTTAATTTTCTGCACTCCATCTCTACCATCCGCCTGCTTGGCCTCTCTTCCTTTCGCCACCATCAGAAAATTTACTCTGACATTGTTCGCTCTGCGTCTGCTGTGTATTGCGATCGTGTCTCCCCCTCGTTCACCTCCCATGTTGCGTGCGCCTGGTTGTCCACGGATCACAATTTCATGTACGTCGGCAAGACGAATCGGGGGATGGACGCGCGCATGCGTGAGAATTTGGGTAATCTGCTCAGCGACCGGCCTCGTTCTCAAATCCCTGCTTATTACAAAATGAGGTCGTTGGATGTTGCTAGTTTTGTGTGCATCCCTCTCGTTTGTTTGTCGTCGTCGTCGGATTTTGAGTTGCGGGTGCTTGAAAAACGGTTCATTCATGCCCTTCGTCCTCAATTGAATGTCCCGTTTGTGAGAAAGCACGTCCGTGCGCCATGGGAGAAGTCTGGCGACTGCAGCGTGGTGGTGAATCCTACCAAGTCCGGTTCTCGTCCTCGTTCGTGTCGTTTTTCCAACCCTCGTTTTTTCTTGAGTACGTCTCAGGTTGATTGCAGGTCCATGTGTTGTTACACCACGCAGCGATCTCCCTTGTCTGCCTTGGTTCTCAGATTGGGCGATATGCGACGGAAAGCTAATAACAGCAGTCATGTTGTTAAATGGCTGCGCGATAACAAACCCATCGTCGCGCCCTGGTTGTTGCAACGTCTGCCAAAGACGCTGTCCGGATCAAGCCTTGCCGTGGCTCGCCAGAGAGTGTTCCAGATTATTGACCGCGAGAGTTCTCGTTCTTTTGTTTATTGTTATCTGCTTCTTCCTTCTCTGCTGGATTTCCCCATTCGTCCTGCTCTTGCTTCTGCCATCCGTTCTCAGTTGTCCGTTGAACTTCCGGTTGGTACGTCTGTGTACTTGTTGTTCAAGCGATTGAAGACACCATCCCCGAAGAGTTTGCTTGTGAATTCAAAGGTTTGGTCTAAATCACTTGATACTTGTGAGTTCCCATGCACATGTGATGCCCTCTGTGATGAATTGTCTGCGGGCCGTTCCCAGAACGGACACGTTTGTTGCCTGTTGCAGAACACGGCAATTTCATCCAGCATTCCGGCTGGTTTCCATTCTGAGGGGGCTTGCGTTTGGAGTTTTGCTCAATTTCGCGATCGTTTGTTGCGTGCTGTTGACACTCTGCACACGAAATGCGCACATGTGGTTCCGGATGTTTGCGTTGACTTGTCTGATGCTTGCGAGGAAATCGGGGCAATGTTTCCCGAGCTGACGCCTTCAGAGGGTATGGCGTTTTACAATCTGATGTGGTGGAGTGGAGTCGTCGTCTTCGTCGTATTGCTGTCGTCTCCCCCGTTGACAAAATGCCATCTGCTCTTGCCATCTCTTGCCCTCGTTCTTGGCAGTTCCGTGCTCGTGAAGTTTTCCTTGGTAAGGGCAACGTGTGTCGCTCTTTCCCTGGCTGGAATTCCATCCACAATGCTTTCTCGGAGTTACAGTCTAAGCTGTCGTACACAGGCCTTCTTCCACGTGATGTCACTCATCACCAGTTCGGTGGAGTCGATGTGTGGCCGAAAGCATCCAGCTTGCACCTCAAAGTCCGTCCTCTGGGGTCTTACGCTAAGCATTGCATGCGTTCGATCTTCTCGCTTGCTTGCCGTGCTCTGAATTTCACACCAATCTGCGCCCGGAGTCTATATCTGCGACTGCTGCGGAGAAGGTTGTGAGCAAATTTCACAACTTTAGTGTTGATTGCGTTGGCAAGTGTTCTCGTGGCTTCACTCCCATGTACGTGCCATTCAAGCGGGACATCGATAATTTCTTCAATAATGTTCCGCGCAACCTCATCAGTAAAGCCCTGTCCTGGGTGGTTGCTCGTTGGTATGAAGTCCATGGCCCTCGTCGTCGTTTCATCCGTCTCCCTCGGCTCTATAGGTGCGCCCCTCGGTATCGCGAGCCCCCACATTGTTTCACTCGCGCCTTCAAGGGTCACGTTCGTAATTTGGCACGAGCTAATAACATGCCTAAACCGTCGCCTCACAATTGCCGTGTCGTCTCTGCTGACGATTATGTTCTGCGCGTGGATGACATTGTTCCCATTGTGAACGCTGATTTAGACAGTGGGTTCTTACACTTCGGGAAAGGACTGTTTGTGCCGACTGTGGGATGACACAGGGCAGCAATTTGTCCTCTGGCGTGTGCAATATGGTGTGTTGTTTTCTGGAATTCGAACGTATGCGATTGCCACCCCGCGTTCCTTGCGATGGTATCCAATTTGCCACTATGATTGCCCGGTGGGTTGATGACATATTCGGTGTGCTATGTTTCTGGCATCAGGCGCACCAGTCTGCACCGGATGTCCGGGCTCTGAGTGACCATCTATAGCCAAGCGGTCCATAGCCGGATCCGTGAAACGCACACATGAGTGCTTGAAACTGAAGGTCGAAGATCCTGCTGTCTTGTTGGGTTCAATGTCGGCACTGCTCCTCATGTGTCTTTGTCCCCCCACAGCAAGAACGGGGATCTGTTCATGCTGCTGTCGTGTGTGCTCCGTTCCCTCGGTCCCAGTCGTGGCACAGCAATAAGCCTCTCTCGGAAAAAGTGGGTTCCGTGCAAGGCTTGCTTGTACAATGCGTTGACCGTTGCTTGAACGTTGATCCTGTTCCACACATTGCGAGCCTCATGCTTGCGCTAAAGTGTCTCGAGGAGTTGACCAAGAGTGCGAATGACTTAAATCCCTCTGTGAAGCCGGCTCATTTTGGGCATTTTTTCAGTGGACCACGGAACAGTCAGCAGATGTCAAAGGCATCGTTTGCGCAGTTTGCAAGCGAACGCGATGCTCGTGCATTTTTGCAATCTGTGGGTGGCAAGGGAAAAGTGTTCCAGACTTCTTCTGGCCGCTTGACTGTGAAACCCGCCAAATCCCGATTAAACGCCACTCGAGATTGGGCCTTGCGCGAGTCCGAGAAAAAGTTGAAGACAAGGGCTCCTCAGAGTGTCATTCAGATCGACTGGAAGTCTCGCGTAGTGACAGTCGACGCTGTGCCTGCGTTTAAGCAGGAACCAGCGGATTTGACAGGCAAGTTCTTAGCGCCACATAGCGACCTTTCTCTGTAGAGAGCGCGGGGTCGCACGCAGTTTTGTTCACATTCTTCTTCTTGTCCTCTTCCTCTTGGTTGTCCTGCTGCCCCTCACTCTGCGAGTAGCGCGCGGCCTCCTCAAGGTCGAATTCGACGGCAAGGCCCTCGATCAGTTGCCTCGTCTCTCAGACGTCGCACTGAGCATTTCACCCGGAATCCGCTTATTTCTTCGTGCCGCCTTAGCCCGGATATTTCGAGCCGCCTTAGCCCGGATATTTCGAGCCGCCTTACCTTGGAGAATTCGAGCGGCCTCAGCCCGGATTTTTCGAGCCGCCTTAGCCCGAATTTTTCGAGCCGCCTTACCCCGGAATTTCGAGACGCCTTAACCGGCGATTTTCGAGCCGGCTTACCTCACGTTGTGCCTCATCCCTTTCCTTCGGCCTCTCCTTGTCCTGCTCCCTCTCAACCCACGTTGCGCGAATTTTTTAGGCGTTTTGAGCCATCGAATTCGTATTCTTTCCCTCCGGGCGGTGGCTGTGGCAACTCCCAGCCGACGCCGTCCGTTGACGCTACTGATCTCACCACTGTCTACTTCAATTTGCGGTCTTTTAATGCCCATTCAGGCGAGCTGTCGGCAAGACTGTCTCTCTTTTCTTCCGCTCCTCACGTCGTCTGTATCACCGAAACTTGGTTTAATACTTCGCTTTTGGCGCCTCAGCTACCTGGTTACAGTTTGCTTGCGAGACGCGATAGTCACCAGCAGGCCGGAGGTGTAGCCATTTTTGTGCACGAGACTCTGAATGGCGTTTGTTCTGCGCTTCTCAATTCACCCTCGGCGGAAATATGTTGGATTTTTGTCCATTGCGCGTCCGGACCCATTCTTTTGGGCTGCATGTACAGACATCCCCAGTATGGAGAAGTAGATTCTTTGCGAACCTTTACCTGTGAGTATGCTCGTCTCAGTGCGCAGGCTGTCGGTGCTATTCTCGTCGGCGACTTTAACGTGCACCATGCACATTGGCTTCGGTACAGTCATTCTGTCACTCCTGAAGGTTGTTTTTTGAAGAATTGGGCTCAGGAGACTGGCCTCTTTCAGCGTGTCAGATCTCCTACCAGAGGTCCATATTTAATTGATTTAATGTTTACTGATTTGCCTCAACTTATAACGGTAGAAGTGGTTAGTGAAATCGCCGATCATCGCGGCTTGTCGATCAGATTTTCTGGCCCTCCGCTCTCGCTCGAAGTTCTCAATCGTGATGTTTGGCATTATGGTCAGGCGGATTGGTCGCAGATTCGGCGACGCATTCGCGAGCACAGTTGGGAATGGATTTCTCAGCAGCCACCAGATGCAGCAGCAGAGCGTCTCACGGATATTCTTTTGTCTTTAATGCGCGAGTGCATACCACAGTCTTCTGTGTCGTTCCGGCCATCACACCCTTGGCTCACAGAGGAGTGTGTGCGATTAGTCGAGGAGAAGAGGCGCGCTTCTGGCACGGATTTTTTCCCCCTCGCTTGCCGCCGGTGCAGTGATGCCCTGTTCTCTGCACACGAGGCTTTCGTTCAGCGCACGCGGTTGCGTCTCCGCAACATGCCGTGGCAGCAAGCAGTGGTGGAAACTTTCTGATTCTATTTTGTGCAGAACAGGAAAACCAAGCAGCTCGCCTTTGAAGTATCCAGACGGATCGTGGGCTATCACCAACATAGAAAAGGCTGAGTTTTTAGCAGCAAGTTTCTCTAGCAAATGGAGTTTGCCAGAAATTGTGGTAAATGAGTTTTCTGTGTTTAATGCTCCTTTAGTGCCGACTGATTCGAATGCTTTTTTGAGAGTGCGGTTGCGTGTCGCCGGGGCCGTGCTCCAGGAGTTGCGTTTGGACAGCGCCACTGGGCCTGATTTGGTTCCTGCTCGAGTTTTAAAGCTTTGCGCACGCGAATTAGCATTGCCAGTATGTCTTCTTGCTCGGCATATCATCCATTGTTCTCAGTGGCCTTGATCTTCCCTCTCCACAAGCGCCGGGCTCTGTCAGACCCAGACAACTATCGAGGTCTGCACTTAACATCGCAATTATCTAAAGCAGTAGAACGCATCATCGGTAGCCTGTTTGTGCCGCGCCTCGAGCGTTTAGGTGCTGATGGGCCGTCGCAGTTTGATTATCGTAGCGAACATGGGGCACGAGACGCAGTTTTATTCTACGTCCTCTCTTGGCTCCTTCCTCTCTCCCTTGACTTCCGCATCTTGCTATACTGCTCTGATGTTTCTGGCGCTTTCGACCGAGTCGATTCTGAAATCTTGCGTGCGAAGCTGCAGTCGGCCGGCGTGCCCCCCCAGCTGCTGCCTCTCTTTGCCAGCTGGCTTCGCCGACGCAAGGCGCGAGTGGCGATTGGAGGCCAGCTTTCTCGCCCGTTCAGCATGGAAAACATGGTTTTCCAGGGCACTGTTTGGGGGCCGCCTTTTTGGAACACCTTTTTCGCTGACGCTTGCATGGCCATCCGGGCAGAGTGCTTTCAAGAGGGTATGTTTGCAGACGACCTTAATGCATGGCGTGCTGTTTCCACGGGCGTCTCAGATGTGGACGGTTTTTCTTCCCTGCGCCGGTACCAATCGTCCCTCCACACCTGGGGCCGCGCGAACAGAGTACAGTTTGACGCGGACAAAGAGAGTTTTCATATTTTGTCACGCGCGCAGCCTGCTGGAGACGATTTCAAATTGTTAAGTATTTGGTTCGATACCAAACTTCTTATGTCCAAGGCCGTCGACAGCTGCGTTGTAGAGTGCTCTTGGAAAATACAGCGACTACTGCGCACCAGACGTTTTCACACCGATGCGGAATTGATCGGTTTATTTAAGGCGCACGTTTTGTCGTACATTGAATACAGAACCTCAGCCGTGTATCATGCTTCGTCTTCTGTGTTAGCTCCTCTCGACGCTCTCCTTTCTCGCTTCCTGCGTTCGTTGAGTGTGACAGACGCGGACGCTTTGTTTTATTTTAATCTGGCGTCCCTTTGCACTCGTCGTGACATAAGCATACTCGGCGTCATTCACAGAGCTGTTCTGGGACTCGGTCCACCGTGCTTTCAGAACTTCTTTAAGCTGGATACGGCGCCGCCGCCGGCCAGGGCTCCCAGAAGACACAGACACCATTTGGCGGAGCCGCCCTTCACAGCACCAGATTTTCTCCTACGCTCAGCGATTGGTGCCGTTCGCATATAACCTTCTCCCTGACTTTATTGTTTCCGCTCGTGGTGTCAGCGTATTTCAATCTCGCCTTCAAAATCTCGTGCGTGCTCGTGCACGCCTTTTTGGCGACTGGCCGGTTTCGTTTTCCCCCCGCCTCCCGCTGGCTTCGCACCCGCTCCGTGGGTGTCGGGATTGGCGTGGTTAGCTCTTCCTTTCTCTCGTCTTCCCTCTTCTCCTCTCCCCTTCCCCTCCCCCCTCCTCTCCTCCCTCGTCGTCTGCTGCCGTCGTCCCGCCGTCGCCTTTCGTTCGTCCGTCTTCGTGTCCCTCCCCTCTTCTCCTTCTCCTCCCCCCCGGCCGCTCTGCGTGGAGCGCAGGGTGCGCGCGTTGCGCGTTGTCTCTTCGGGGCTCGGCCCTCCCCTCTCGCTTCCTCCCTCCCCCCTTGTCGTCTGTCGCCTGCTGCTGCCCTTCCTCTCCCTCCTCTTCTCCCCCCCTCTTGCTCCTCTCCTTTCCCTCCGTCTTCCTCTGCTTTGTGCTTCTCTTTTTGACAGTCGTAGCCGTGCTGCCTTCACTTACTTGAGCGTGTGGTGAGACTCATCTGCTGTTACGAGATACATAGAGAGAAAAAAAAAAAAAACAAAAAAAAAAAAAAAAAAAAAAAAAAAAAAAAAAAAAAAAAAAAAAAAAAAAAAAAAAAAAAAAAAAAAAAAAAAAAAAAAAAAAAAAAAGGCTCTCCAGCGCGCGGTTGACAGAGTTTGTTCTAAACATTCGTGTGGCAGCGTACTGCTCTCATGCTCCCGTCTATCCTTCAAGTTTTGCGCTGCTTGCGTTCCTCCCATTTTCTTTTTGTTTGCTTTTATTCTACGATTCTGTGTTTCGTGTGCGTATTTTTTCTATCGGACCTCTGCAGTACACCACGGCACCATTCGGCAATTCAAGCATTAAAATTCAGGGACAAGACAAGAAACTCATTCATCGGGCTGCCAAGAAAAATAATTACGAAGGCTGTGCGAAGCCATCGGCACACGCCAACTGAAAAGCTGTGGCCAAGACGACCTTTCGGCAGAATCGGCACGAAGCAATTTGCAGAGAAGGCGCTGAAACAATTTGACATTGTCAGCAGAGATGATTGAGTCAGGAAGAAGGTTGTACACTCTCGTGCCACCCAATGCGGAACGCACAAGGTAGTCAGGGGCACGGAGAGAACACGGGTCACGCAAGTGACGGAAGTGGCGACGAGGGGAGCGGGGAGGAGGAGGGGAGGAGTCAACGGAGAAAAAAGCACCGAAGCACGGAGGGCTGAAACCGAGTACAGTGCGGTGAATAAGGCCCAAGTTGGCTATATCTCTGCGGGCAGAAAGTGGGGCAAGATTAAAATTGCGCAAAGCTTCGTACTCAGTTATGCCCAGGGTTCGTAAAAAACCAGTCTGGACACGGTCAAGCGGCAACAATACAGAATTCGAAGCGTGTGAGAAGGCTGGCGTGCGGTATTCTATGAACGAAAGAATGTGCGCTTTATATAAGACAACAATCTCGGCGACAGTGTGGTAGCGCCGCGAGCGAAGCAAGGCCTGAAGTCGCCAACCACATTCGTGCACACACTCAAATACCGCATCTGACATGACAAGCTTGCAATCAAAAGATACACCGAGAATTTTAAAGTTGCCACCAGAAGGGCGGCTACGTGAAATAATGTGCCGGCTCTCCTTCGAAGCTTCAAACACAACAGCATTGGCACGGCCCCATTCGTGCAAACACGACTGGCACTGCCCAATAGTGGCAAAAATCTCGTCGTCAGAAGAGGCGGGGAGGAAAAGACGGAAGGCGTTGAGATCGTCGGCATAAACAACTTCTTGAAAGTGTAATCTGGCAATTGCTTCGCTGGCATCACCGAAAAAGATGTTCCAAAAGGGCGGGCCCAAAACGGTCCCTTGAAACACCATGTTGGTCATGCAAATGAGACGCGAGAAGGCACCGCCAACTGTAATGCGGGCCTTCCGGGCCTCCAGCCAGCTAGAAAAGACTGCGCACAGAGCCGGGGGGATACCCCAAGCGCGTAGCTTCGCGAGCAAGCGGTCCGAATTCACACGGTCAAAGGCGCCGGACACGTCGGAACAGTACAAACCGATCCGCGCTCCCTCTGCGAGAAGGCCAAGCCACGTTAGCAAGAAATATGAAATCGCGTCTCTGGCGCCGCGCCCAGGGCAATACGCAAATTGAAAAGAACCATAACACAAGGAGCGGGACACACGAGGAGACAAGAAAGAAAGAAGAATACGTTCGGCGCACTTGGACAGCTGAGAAGTAAGATGAATTCCACGATAATTCACAGGATCATGCAAAGACCTCCGCTTGTGGAGGGGGCAGATATGATGCAAACGCCAAGGCTCCGGCCATCTGCCTGTGCGAATGATAGACCTAATCAAAATAGTAAGCGGCAAGGCGAGAGAGGCAAAACAGGCGACAAGAATGCGAACAGGAATCTCGTCAGGCCCTGTAGCGGAATCGCGTTTGAGCTGTGTAAGCACGTTAAAGACTTGTCTCACCCGGACGGGGAAAAAGTCAGTCTGCTCCACTGGAAGGCGCTGAGGAATGTCAGAAAAACAATTCCTCTCCACAGTTGGGATGGACCAGCGATCAGAAAACGAATTCGCGAAAAAATCTGCCTTCTCGTCAGCTCTGACGACCCACGCGCCATTGGCACGGCGAAGAGCAGGCGAAGATGACTTGACGGTCTTGCCGAACAGCTGGTTTGAAAGCCTCCACCAAGCTTTCGAACCACGCTGCAAAGAACGAAGCTTCAAACGAGTTCTGTTACAATACGAATTAAAAGAATCTAAAAGAATTCTGCTGCAATCCTGAACTGCAAGCGGAAACTCTGGAGAATCTGCAGCCGCGGCTTTGCGAGCGACAGCGTCGAAACATTCCTTCGTCAGCCAAGGATGGCTCCACCGGACCGGCACAGAGACTTTGCGAACGTGACGCTCCGCAGCTTTTCAAATATTCTCCGTCAGAAACTGTGCTCCAAAATCCGGGTCCCCGTTAAGGCAACTCCAATCTTTACAATTGAGCCCACGAGAGACGCACTTCAAATTCGAAGCATTAAACTGCCAACACATTCTCGTGCATAAGGAGACGGACAAAGGGGGAAAGAGGAGAGACAAGGAGACGACCCGATGATCAGCAATTCTCGGTAGAACTCACACTTCGGCAAACTCGTGCAAATCTGTCAAAATTAAATCAATTAAACATAGCTCTCTGGTAGGTTCGCGAACGATTTGTTCAAGACCATGATAAGCACACAATCATGCAGCTTCGATTCCCTCTGGAGTCTGTCTGTTAGAATGTCGAAGCCAAATGGGATTGTGGACGTTAAAATCGCCGATTGGAAATACGCCTATGGCTGAAGATAGGTGCGTTTCCATCTCTGCAAACACACTTTGCAAGGAAGCGTAGAGAGGAGGACGGTAGAAATTGCCAAACAAAACAGGCCCGCAATCGAAATGAAATACAAACCAACAACACTCGGCAGAAACAGAATTAGCGAGACGGGAAACGAGCGAAGAATATTGGTCAAGCGCGAAAACGGCGACTCACCACCGCTGCTGTTCCGATCTCGTCGACAGACGCACGTATATCCGTGCAAACTCGGGACTGAAGCCCGGTCAGACCGGGTCTCGTTCAAACAAACTAGAGCAGGAGGCGCAGAAAGGAGAGAGATACGAGCTTCCAGCTTAGACTGGGACGTGAAAAAACCCTGAAATTTTTTGTCTGCTAAATGGTGAAATCCGCGCTGAATTGAAGAGGGCGAGACCTGGATTCGCCAAGGTCCCCTCCCTGAGGTGAAGGGCGTGCATCAGAAGAAGGCTCCAGTAAACACTTGTGCAAACTCAACTGGCGCTGAGAACGAGACCTTTGGCACGAAACTCCTCTTTCAGAGGACCGGGCAAAGTGTTCAAACGGCCGGGTAAGGCAACTCGAAAAATCTGTTCCCGCAACCGGCCGGGTAAGGCGGCTCGGAAATTCTGCTCCGGAGGATGCTGGGTAAGGCGGCTCGAGAAATCTGCCCCCGAAACCGGCGGGGCAAGGCGGTTCGGACGACGGCCGGGTAAGCCGGCTCGAAAATTCTGCTCCGGAGAACGGCCGGGTAAGGCGGCTCGAAATTTCGGCTCTGGAGGTTGGCGGGGTAAGGCGGCTCGATAATTCTCCTCCGGAGATCGGCCAGGTAAGGCGGCTCGAAAATCCGGATTCTCCGGAAATCGGCAAAGTAAGGCAATGTGGAAACTCGGCTTCGCTCGAGTCCAAAGCAAATGCTGTATTAAGCTCCAAAGGCAATGGAATCGGAGACGCGAAACATGGTCTCGACGATTCGCTTGCAGAACCGGGTTTGATTCGGGAATGCTGTTTGATGAGACGTTCCGTCGTCGCCGTCGCCTTCGCCGTTGTCGTCGTGTTCGTCGTCGTTTGCTGGCGCGCATGTGGGTGGGGATCTCGCCGAGGGGGAAGGGTCGGGGGGATGGAACCAGTTATGGAGGAGGAGGAGGAGGCGGGGCTGATTGTTGGGAGAGGGGCGGGGAGGGGGGAGGGGTCCTGGTTTTAGGAAGGAAGTCGGGATATTGCGGAGCACAGCGCCCATCAAAGCCGTTCTGGGAGGATGAGGGCGAAGGGAGACTAGGACAAGAGAGAAGACAAGGAGGAGGAGGAGGAGGAGGACGACGACGACGACAACGAGAAAGAGAACGAAAGAGGAGGAGGACGACGACGACCACGACGACGAGGAGAATGAGGAGATAAAGAGTGGCGAAGAAGACGACACAGGAGGTCGACGACCATCACGACGACCAGGAGGATGAGGAGATGATCGGCGAGGAGGACGAGGGAAGGTCGATCGGGGCCCTCGCGCTCCCCCTTCCCTGGCCCTCCTCCCCTCGGTTCCCCCCCTCCGTCCCTCCGTCCCTCGGGCACCCGCCCAAACTCGGGCGGACCGCCACCGGGGCCAGGCGCGCGAGGGCGACATCTCAAGAATGAAGAATCAGATCGGGGGCCTCGCCGTCGGAATCGCCGTTGAGGGAGCCGCGCGCTACTCGCAGGGTGAGGGGCAGCAGAAGCAACAAAAGAGTAAGGACAAGAAAAAAACTGTGAACAAAATTGCGCGCGGCTCCGTGCATTCTAAATAGTCAAATTCGTGTTAGGTGCAAGGAATCGCCCTGACAAATCTCCCGTTTCCTGTAAAAAACCAAGCGTTCCATTTACAGAAACGGTGCGCTCTTTATGATCAATTTTCATATTTTTCCAAGCGCAACTGACTGCAATTTGCTCGCCGCTGCTTTCAAAAAGCCATCGCGCATTACATTCACTCTGCTTTTGGCCGGTTTCACGACCAACGTGGCACCAGAGAAAGATTTGCCCTTGCCTCCAACAAAGGACAAAAATGACCGCGCATCGTGCTCAGAAGCGAATTGCGCATAGGATGCTGCTGACAGAACGCGTGCGTTCCTGGGACGTTTATGAAAGAAAATGACCAATGTGAACAGGCTTAACAGTGCCCACTTGGCCAATTATATTCTGAATGTCCCGGACGCGGTCAGACAAATTATCTGTTTGGAAACCGATCACTGCAACCTGGAAATTGGCGATGTCCATGGAATTCATCAGCGAAATCTGCTGCTTAGACGTCGTGCTTGAAAGACGACCTTCAACCACAAATAAACGGAAGTCCATCTCATTCTTCAAGGGGTCAACCTGGGAAACAGTAATCTTCATCTCGCTGCGCAAGCTGGCTTCCGTTGTCTGATCGTCTCGGAAACTTCCGTTCTGGTTGTCAAAGAAGCCTTACCCTGCAAAATGCAATCCAATTTCTGCGAATCTGACATGTGCGCAGCAGGCACCGGGGGAACTGAACCCGCACCCAGGCGTGCACCTTGGCACCACCGCCACATCAGGGACTGCTGCACTGGGGGACGAACCGCGCCAGGAGCAGTCTGCACACAGCTCGCCGGGGCCATAGGCTCACCCGGGGGACTCGGCGGCACAGCTCCAGAAGCGTGCGGCGGAGACCCACCGCTACCACCGCCGGACGCGGGAGCGGGAGCAAGATCGCTACTGACACCCGGAAAGGGTGGAGCAGGTGCAAAACGCCGCTGTTCGCGTTCTCTGCGGTGTCCATCAACGTTGTTGCCTCTGCTTTGCCACGGGCCTCTGGTAAAAGCGCAACTTGCACAGCATTGCCTCGTGCAGAAAGCCGAGCAAGCCTGTCCTTGTCAGCCTTGTCGAAAGCGGGTTTCTGGACGCCTGGAACGCCGGCGATGCTGGACATACTGGTAAAGACAGAAAGGCAGTGGTGAAATGCGAGAAACTGTGGCGGACGACCGCCCTGGCGACACGCGATGCTGGCAGGCCCTGCGGATGATTCTTGCAAGAACCTCCGGCCGTGTTCGTGAAGACATGGCAAATTCATTGCTGCGGCGTGGCTTCCATTCTCTACGTGAATATATATACCAACGAAAATAAATCGAACCGAATTCGCGCATGTAATTAATATATTGGTGACTTTCCTTTCAGTGTGTGTGTGTCTGTCTGTGTCATGCATGCGCATTCGCACTTGTATCATCGGCTGAGACTACAAATGGAACAATCGATAAAACAAACATCGTATGATCCCTCAAAAAAAAATATTGCTTAACTCTCCCAAGAGAAATCTATCATTTAAAAAAACGAATTTAAAATTCGATATGAATATTCCCAAGAACAATTTGTTTGAAAATACGTGCGTTTGCTCTCTATTTCGAATGATGTGGTTTTTCTCAAAGATTGAAACCATAATGCCTCCAAGAAAAAAAACTGTTATGCACTTGTGTGTCCTCTTGGGGCCTATATTTTCGTACTTTGGACAACATAATTCGTTTGATGTTGACACAAAATTTACCATTCTGCAATTGATTGTCTTCTGAAATTCTGTTTACGCCGAAATTACTCTTAATCTTCCAACACGAACTCGAACTTTCTGTGTGCATCAAAACAACTAATTACCACTAAAAAAACGGTTTGTAGAATGCATAAACTAATTCTATATCCAACGCTTATAAAAAAACAAATGCATTTAATTAACGCTTCCGATCATTGTTCACGATCATTATCTAAAAATAATATGTAGTGCATATGGACCGCGTGTTGGACAAGGATCATTTGTCTCGAAAAAACAGAGAACGCTCATAGCACATTCATTTCAGAATCTAAACAAGGATAAACAATTTGTACTGTGATTTGTGTTTCGATCTCTTTCAAACAACGAAACTAATCTTGCGGATTTAGTCAACTACAAACATATCAACACAAACAAAACAAACTTTAATATTTGTTTTTCAATTTGCATTAAACACAAATCGGATCCACACTAGACCAACGCATCTGAAGATTTACTTTGATTTCTGAACCCCAAAAAATGACCTTCAATTCAGGTCCAGCTTAATCGGAAAAAAAAACAAACAAATAGCATCATCAAACAACTAAAAACACATTATTTCCTGTTTTTTTGTCAAAGCCGTTTGTTGCACAATATGTTGCAACACGTGTTGTTTGTTTACATTAATTGAACATAATACTTGTTTTGTGCATTTCGATTAGATCACTAAATGTGTGGCGAACTAACGTTGCTGGAATAAAATCCATACGTGTTCTTTTGGCGGTCTGATCTTCTTTCCATGCGCTCATGTACCAAGAAATGGCTGTGCCTCTTATAAATCTTTATTTGCGACTTTGTGGTCAACCACCAAACCTTTGCAATGACAAACGTGTTCGGCGCACTTTATAAACTCGTTGCTACAACACAACAAATTATCGTTATTGTATGGAAACTTTAATGACCACATTCTTCTGGAACCTCGACAAATACTTTCTGTTTTGATGCATGGCTGTTAAAACGAATTGAAAAACGAAATATATTGAAACCCCTCTAACTAAAACGAGAGAATTAACGAAAACAAAATAGAGAAAACAAAAAAAATAGTAAATACATCTTTGGAAATTCGACTCTCTGAAATCTGTTGAATACCATCCGAAGCAACACTGGGCTGAGGCTGGCCGAATAAACGTGCCTCAATAGAAACCGACATGATTAAACATATTCAACACTTATATTATAATGTTTTCTGGACGTTGGCCGTATTAGACAAATTGAGAACTATCCTTCTGCTCGGCAAAAGAAACTACAAAAACTCGGACTCAATAATTGGCGGCCTGACACAAACAACCGTCTATTATAAACGCTCGAAAATCCATGATAACTCGAATGCATTGAACATTGTGTGGTTCCAAACAATCTGAATTGCGTCGTACACGTAAACCCAAAAGCCAAAAACATGAACCAATCAAACAAAGAAAAAAAACAAAAACAATAAAACCACGCTCTAAACCGCACCCGCCCAACAAAAATAATGCATTAGCATTCTGATTTTTTTCTGAGAGTTTCGACAAAAAAACACATCTTTATCATAAGATCATATTCTGTGTCTGCTTCGTCGAAAAAGTTCTTTCCCAAACGAGAATATTTTGTTTTGAATCCCTTGTTCTCCTCGCCCCTCTCCATGTCCACGTTTCAGGGTAGCCTCCCCCCTTCCCCCTCCCCCTGGGGGCGAATATACTTATTTTCGTCGTGGGTCGTGTTCGTGCCGCCCCCCCGTTTACGCTTCCCGGGGTCGCTCCCCTCGGCCACGGAAACCTGTATTTTAGTTGTATGTCGTGATCTTCGTTCCGCCCCCGTTCACGCTTCCCAGACAGGTCCTCCTGATCTTCTTTCATTTTCAGTCTCGTGTCGTGCGCCTCCCTGCCCCTCCCCTCTCTCTGCCCCCTCTCTTGCCCAAGCTTTCCAGGGCAACCCCCCGACCCACGAACACCTTTATGCAAGAGCCAAACACGTGTGTCACTTGTTATTTATGAATATTTATTTGTTTTTATCTGATGTGCTGTGTGTATGTAGTATATATATATATATATTATATATATATATATATATATATATATATATATATATATATATAATATATATTATATATATATATATATATATA
>CAUYUJ010019671.1:526662-566662 GCA_963575745.1 Prorocentrum cordatum
GGCCATGTTGGGCCGTCTTGGGCTACTCGGGACCTTCTTGGGCCGTCTTCGTCGCCGTCTTGGGGCCAACTTGGCTGTCTTAGACGGCCCTTGGGCCGTCTTGGCGCCCTCTTGGGCTGGCTCGGGGGCCTCTTGGAAACGTCTTGGGCTGTCTTGGGGAAGTCTTGGGAGCCTCTTGGACCGTCTTGAAGCCGCGAAAGCTGAAAAGTCGTACATGCTAAACATGTACGTTTTCCACATGAATTTAACGACTAGGGCCTCTTGGGTCACTCTTGAGGGTGCTCTGGGAGTTCTCCTGGGCCGTATGGGGACCTTCTTGCACCGTCTTGGGGGCCTCTTGGAACCCTCTTGGCTCGTTTTGGCACCGTCTTGGCCTCTCCGGGCCGCCTCTGGAGAACGAGGCGAAAGGGTATCAACGGGCTTCCCCCGATGGTTGCGGGATGGGCCGGCCGAGGCCGAGGGGGGCTATTCATCTATATGCTGACTATATGACGTATGAATGTATGTATGCATGCATGTATGCATGTATGCATGTATGCATGTATGCATGTATGCATGTATGTATGTATGTATGTGTGTATATATGTATGTATGTATGTATGTATGTATGTATGCATGCATGCATGCATGCATTTATGTATGTATGTATGTATGTATGAATCATGTATATATACACATATTTGTAAGTGTATATTTACATATCTATATATGTATGCAATTATCTCTGCATATATATATATGCCTATTTCTTTCGACTACTTGTTATCAACCCCGCGGCAGCAGGAACAAATGACCACACCACGCATGCATGCGTCCAAGAAGAACTACATTGCGGCGTCGCCCCGAAAAACATACCGCAACCTGTTTTACTGCGACCGACAAGAAGACGAATGACATTGGCGGAATGCGATCGTTGTCAAACATTTACTCCGCTTGTGCCTTTTCTTACGGAAGAAAGCCTGGGAACCTTCGACACTTATGCGCACCAACAACGTACTATGTAATCGTCGTTACAAATGAAACGACGGCATTGCTTGTAATGTACCTTTGCGGACCCCAGAAATCATACAACACATTAGCTTCTTTGTTTGTATTCCGTATCAGGATGTAATATTATTGATGATAATACATCGGCCCAATGAAAAGTTCCTGGAATTTTCATCACGACGCTGGCCGGCGGAAGTCGACGGAAGTAAAACGAGGCGGAAGACTGGGGAAAGCCGTCGGAAGGCTTGCGGATGTCAGCGGAAGTAGACGACGCGCCTTCCGAACCAACCTACCCCCGTAGAAGCCTAGCAACGTAAGCTTCTTCCGTGGGCCGGGCGGGATCCCGCCTGGCTTAGTCCGCTTTAATTCAGGACGATTAAAATCCCACCCATTAAAAATGGGGTAGAATAAAATCCCGGGTCGTTCACGGATCCCGCCATGCTGGGATTGGCTCGAAGTAAAAGGGGGGTCATAAATTGCAGTATCCTTGCCGTGTTGGGGCCGTCTTGAGGTCATCTTGAGATCATCTCCCGGTCGCGTTTGGATCACGCAGTCGTCGCATGGTCATTCTGGGGCCACCTTGGGCGCGCTTGGATCCATCTTGTTGCCATCGGGCCATCTCGGCGTCACACGTTGCTCATGTGTTTCGTCATCTGCGAGTCGGCCTGAGACGGTCCAGAATCCATTGCGGGATCGTGTTGGGGTGGCATCATCCTGGGGTCGTCTGGACGTTATCGTCCGTGGCCTGAGGCCCTCGTGGAAGCATGTGGTGGCCATGGGGCGTCTTGGGATCGCGTGCGTGGGAGCGCTGAGCACGCGCGCGCGACTTTTCATCCTGCTGACGGGTATACATACATATTCTCCCGATTGCGAGTTTCCAAGGAAACTTTTGTTGGAGCCAAGTATTGCGCAAAGAGCAACACTTTCCAGAACGTAGCACAATTTTCAAGGCACATCATTACAACATTTTCACGTACATCTCCAAACCTCAGGAGCTCGCACTCAAATCCGCTCAATCTCAAGTTACAGTACTTGTCAAGAAATTGGAAGTCAGCGCCTGCACCCATAATGCAGACTTGTTGCGCGAATCTCGATCTAACACGGTGCTGCAAAGAAATTGTGCGGATATGTATGCCGTCGACGCATGGTTTCACATCCAAATCTAGATTTCAAGGTGCTGTGAAGAATACGGCGAATGCGACATTATGATGTGCTTGCGCATGCGCTTCGCGCAAATATTGCGAATCTGTATTCAATTCGTGCGCGGCACAAACGGAAGTTTAACAACACTACGATACAGACTGGTGCGTTGCACGGAACGGAAACATGAAATGCCACTACTCCCGCTTAGACAACCTTCGCGTCAGAAAATGCGAGCCAGTGTGGATCAAGTAACTCACCAAACGGGCTTCATAACAGGAGCTACCAAGCTGGGAGACGTGCCGAATGCCCGCGTTCAGAACTACAAGCTGCTGTATGGAAAGGTGAGCGATGCAAATACGTTCAGGCCAACCGATCACAAATTCATAGACAGCCCGAATATTGTTTTGGATAATTCGAATAAACAGGTGCACTCAAGACGGAACAAGAGCGCCCTGGAGGCCTATGCTACGAGCTTTCTCTGGAAAGCTCGATGGATAACCCAGCTTGCCCCTCACACAATTCCTTCACGCGTGTCCGTTGCTTCTACGACGAACTGCATGGCTGTATGTAATTAACAAGATTGCCGGACAGCGGTGGCCGCAATATTCCCTGTGGCAGCCCAAACGTCCTGCACCTCATCTCACCAAGTGTTCGCTTACTGCTAACTGGACGGCAAAGCAGAGCAGTCACTGCCCATGTCGACTAAGGTTTGTTTAGAACGTGCTGGTGGGCCCTGCGGTTAGAAATTGTCACTCGGCATTCGTTAGTCTTGCCGCATCGACGTGACACAAAAGGTTGCCACATGTTGTCGCGTACACGTGGCTTCTAGGGTTCCTCAAGTCAATCAGTGCACGTCTGTGCGTGTGTCTTTGATCCAATAAACTCGTGCGAGCTGCCACTTAGTAGTCGAAAAGGAAATCAATACCGAAGTGCACGCAACACACTCGCTCGCGCGAAGCAAACAATATTTGCTGCATGTATAACTACGCGGCAATCTCCACAAACTGAGTCCATGGCAGGCAACCCATGCCAGTGTGCTTCAGCTTGAAATTCTCGTCCTGTCAAATATGATCCGCAGAGAAGTTTTACATCGAAGTGCTCTTTCTTTATCTTCGCCTTCCATTCGTCCCTCGCATTATCTTCATCTCTGCCCTCTCCTTCCAATGTTGCTCCTTCTCCTCTGCTCAGCCTTGACCTTTATTAGGTGTTCCCTCCATTATAGCTGCATTCCCTTTATGCCTGCTGCTTAGACTGCTATGCGGCAGCTCGGATCTTGGGAAGCCGATCGGGCGACAATGGCACTGCTTGGGGGCTCGGGCAAGCCGAGCACATGTAAACGGGCGGTGGCTCCATTTCCTGAACAATGGCTCGAACCCTGTGCTACATGTAGGTGGCCACGTGCCAGCAAGGCTGGGACGCCTGGGGCGGGGCCGCCAGAAATGTGTGTGGCGCGGGTCTCATCTACGGATCCCCCCTGGTTGACTTCAACCCAGCCTGCGTGGGACGGCAGACAGAGCCTGTACGTGGCGCCAGCCCCTCCGACTTCTGCTCGCGCTGCCCTCCTCCGCGCCTGCCCCTCCTCCTCCTTCCTTCCTTTCTCCTCCTCCTCCTCCTCCCCCTCCTCCTCCAACCCCCTCCCCTTCACCCTTTCTGTTCTTGGGGCTGCCTTTGCTGCACTCACCCCGCTGGCAGAGACCGGCAGACTGAGCCACTCGAGGTCTTTGACCGACCGACCCCCATCCTCCCGCCTCGCTCCTCCTGCTGCTGCCGCTGTCGCTGCTGCTGCCGCGGCCGTCCTTGAACTTCTCGCCGTAGATGGACTCACCGCCTGTGCCGTTGCCCCGCGTAAAATCGCCGCCTCGCCGGGGCAGAAGGAAGTTCGAGCGCGCCGGTGCGGCCGAAGCAACAGCGCAGCTGGAGAAGGGGGGAAGGCAACTGGGATGAAGCATAGATGGGTGGAGGGGGAGGGTGGGCCACGTCTACACGTCCGAGCGCGCCGAAAAAGGAGACGGAGGAGGAGGAGGAGGAGGAGGAGGAGGAGGAGAAGGAGGAGGAAGAGGAGGAGGAGGAGGAGTGTGAGGAGTTTGAAGAGAAGGATGAGGAGGAGGAGGAGGAGAAGGAGGAGGAAGCGGAGGGGGAGGAGGGCATGACAAGGAGAAAGCATACAGAGATGGAGAGAGGAGGGCGAGCGGGGGCCCGAATCTGTTGCTCTGCCCCCTCCAGAAAGCCAGAGGTCCGTCCCCAGAGGTCTCCAGAGGACCCAGGAAGATGCCCGAAAGCGGCCAACACCCTCCTTCCCCTCAGCCCTCCTCCCTGCTTCTCCGTCGCCGTCGTCGTGGCCGTCGCCCCTCGACCTCCACCCTCGGCACCCTCCGAGCGGCGGAGGCTTCGCAGCGTCCAAGGGGTCTCCTGCCCACCTTAGGGAACAAAAAAGACATCTTCATAGTAAACACCCCGACAAAACAAAGCCGTTTAGTGAACGCACCAGGGAGTGAACGAACAGGGCAGGGCTGTTCAGTAAACGCCCAGGGCTTTCCATGAAACGCCAGTTAGCGGGGTCGTTTTTTTGTTTGTTGTCTACCTCTCTTGACATCCCCTGCTAGCGGCCTCGTAGATGGGGTCCGACAAAATGGGGTCGGATGATTGCACCGCATCGCCGATCCATCGGCGACGTCGGCGATGCATCGGCGACGTCGGCGATGCATCGGCGACGTCGGCGTGGAGAAAATCGGGCTTCACATCGCGCCGCATCGCCGATGTATCGGCGATGCATCGGCGATGCGACGCGATCCTCCCACCCCCATCTGGAAGGCCTGGAGCCGCGCGGCCCCCCTGCCTTGGCACATGAAGCCAGGGATGATGCGGTGGAAGCCGGAGCCCAGGAAGTGGAGCGGCTTGCCGCTGCGGCCGCGGCCCCTCTCGCCAGTGCAAAGGGCCCGGAAGTTCTCCGCCTGCTGGCGGGGGGCAAGCCAGCGCGCGTGCGCGCACGCCGAGAGCGCAGGCGGCGCCGCGGCGGCAGCGGCAAGTGAGACGGCGGCGTCGGCGGAGGCGGCGAGGTGAGCAGCGGCGCGAGCGTCAGAGCTGGTAGCAGCTCCACCGCGGCCTGCGGGTCGACGTCCCCCAGAGCAAGAACGAGGGCCATCTCGCAGAGGGGCGGGGCACGCCCCACGGGACGTCTCGCGGCGGTGGGCCCAGGGCGGAGGCAGGGGCGGCTGGCGGAAACCCCTGGCACACACGGACCCCCAAGAGGCTGGAGAGCAGACACACGCGTGGCCAGGCTCACCTGCGAAGGGCACATGGGCGACGAACGCGCCCGAGGCGCGCCTGGGGGTGCCGGCATGCCCTGCCCTGCGACGGGGAGGCGCTGGAAACAGATGCGGCCGCCCGAGTATCCAGCTGCTGCTCTGGTGTGTCCAGCTTCCCTGTGCAGTTAAGCCCACGGGTGAGCAAACATATTTCATAGGAACTGACGCCCTCAACCGACGACTCTCGCACTGCTGGCTGGTGGCTGGTAGGCCCTTCCTCCTGCAAAAACCAACCCGCTGGGATACTACGACGAATCAAGACCCTCACCCGGGAACTTGATGTGTCCTATAGCTGGGCCATTCAATGTAAATTTGACAAGGCCAGCGGGCTTTCCTGATGTCCGCCGTCAGGAACTAGCGGATAGTGACGTGATTCTGCCTCCCTCCCTCCCAGGGACTCCATCGTCGTATTTTTCTCGAAGTGGAGCCCCAAAAGTCTGGACCCCTTCCCCGTGACCAACTTTTCATCCCTAGTCGTTCTTTCATGGTCTTGAGGCCCGGAGAGGGCCCAGAGGACGAAAACGGCCCAGAAACGTCCGTCGTGACTCTCTCCCGCATCTGCCACGCCGACGAGCCTCTCGAGTGCTCCCAGAACGCATCACGTGTCCTTCGCTCCTGCGCCGTCTGCCCTCCTGCCTCTCTTCCTCATGCAGGAGCACGGCGCTCGGGCCGTCTTTGGAACCACGTCCGCAAACAGCTCGAACACGACCTTGCCCACGGGCTTGCCGTCGAACGCTATCTCGAAGAATACCTGAGGCGCCCTCTCTGACACGCGCTGGACTGCGCGTCACTGGTTCGAACACGACTTCTACCCCCAGCTTCCTCGAATGTTGTCGCTTGTTGTTGCCCCTTGTCGACTCCAAACCTTCTCAACCCCTGGGCATCATGACATTCTTCATGGCGAAGAGGACAAATATATCCCGTGGAGGCCTGACTATTCACATCAGCGAGATCGGCTGTTGCTGGGCTCTCTGGTCGCGAGGTGCAGCGGGGAGGAGGAGGAGGAGGAGGAGGAGGAGGAGGAGGAGGAGGAGGAAGAGGAGGAGGAGGAGGAGAGGAGGAGAGGAGGAGGAGGAGGAGGAGGAAGAGGAGGAGGAGGAGGGAGGAAGAGGAGGAGGAGGAGGAGGAGGAGGGAGGAGGAGGAGGAGGAGGAGGAGGAGGAGGAGTGGGAGGACGAGGGAAGAGAGGAGGTGGAGAGGGAGGAGGAGGAGAGGGAGAGACGAGGAGGACGGCGAACCACGACCCTGCCGACGCCTGGGGCTCCCGAGCCGTCGCTTCTGCGTGCCCCGGGCGGGGGCCTTCCTTTCCGCTGCGTGTGGCTGGCTGGGGCGCGCTGGGGAGGCCCTCTCCCCCCGCGCGGTGCCTGGCAGGATGCTGCGCTCTGAAGCACCCTCAGATCCAGGCGCCACAGAAAATCGCGACGGCCGGCCTCTCGAGGATCCCAGCCTCTGGAAGCCGCTTCCCAGCGGGAGGAGCGAGGAGGAAATTCTGCTGCGCGCAGCGGGCCGTCCAAAGTGCGGGCGCCGCGCTCCCACGCCTGTCGTGGGCCCGCTGCCGCTTCCGCTTCGTGTGACTCGGCGAGCGACACATGTGCCGCGCCCACGCGGGAACGCCACTTCCAAGCGAAATGTGCACGGAGCTTGAGCGAGGGTGACAAGTCGCCCGCTCGCGCGGGCCGGGAGGGGCCGAGATCCCCATGAGGCCCATGCCACTGGCAGGAGTCTAGCGTCGGAGGAGAGGGCACAGGGAGCGCCACCGCTCCGATCACTTCTCTACTGGAGTCCTCGCGCTGCCGAGCCCTGCTGCCACGACGACGACGCCTCGGAATCGGAATCGCAGTGGGCAACCTGCTGGGCAGTGCGCCCGCCGCCTGCTCGCAAGCGGTGCGTTCAAGAGGCGAGCTTCGGGCGCGGCTGGCGTGTGCGCAGGGGCAACAGAGAGGGAGATAAAGAAGAGACGCTCAACCGTCGCAGGCTCCGTCACTGCCGTCCTGGAGCACCCTGCCCCATTCCCTTCTGCGCCTTGCTGCTGGGCCTGGGCTTCGTCGGGGTCGTTTTGCTGCTCGTGCATGTCGCGGCCTAGCTGCGCGAGGCAGTCCACACTCTCTGACGCTTCGGGCCAGTGAGGCCCGACAGCATGTCGAATAAAAGGCGCTCAACGCAACTGTTCGGGGGGGTGACCCCATTCTCGTGGAACCAGGAGGGGTTAGAAAAGAGGGAGGGGGCCGCTCGGTTGGGCAGTCCCCCAGGGCTCGACGTCAGTCACCTGAGTGACCCACTCTCCAGGGGACCAGTGGAGAGCCCACCACTGCAACGAGGTTAGCTGGGCTCCCTGGTGCAGCGAAGACTGGCAGACCAGGCCTCCAAGAGAGGAGGCAGCTGGCCCTCGCAAACTTGGTCTGAGCTGTCTCAATCGCCCGCGCCGTGCCTGCAAAAGCCCACTCCAACCCCACCACCCGCCTGATCACGCAAGGGGCGGCGAACGAGCTGAAGGCCCTCGGGCTCCGCCCGAGGATCTCTGGACCGAATCGCGGCTGGGCCCCCAGAGCAGGAGGGCTTGGAGCTTACTTCTGGGCTCCCTCCGGCAGCTGGGGCCCGGCAAAGCAGAAAGGGGGCAAACCAAGGAGAGGGAAGAGCCTGGACAGTCCTACTCCGTTTCCTCTCCTGTGGGTGGCGGCCTCGCGGAACGCACTTCCACGCCGTCCTGTGTACCTGCTCCAGTGCGCCGAGCTCCCTGACCTTGCTGCCAGGGCTGCCGCCAAAGGCCCGTCCGAGCGGTTCGCTACAACGCGCTGGTGACCTTGGGAATCCAGGAGCTGCGGGGGCAGGCGGTGACAGGCCTTACAGAATCCCGGAGGGGGGCGGTCGACTCCGCGTGCGCCCCTGGGACACAGCAGACACTGCCCACACTCACCCGTCCACGCCCACTCGTGTCCGAGCTTCATATTCACGCTCAAGCTTCTGAGGACGGATAGGGAAGGCCTCAAACAGATGTGATCTCGGCCGCAAAAGCAGGAGCTGGGTGCCGAGCTCGACAGCCGTGCGAGACATCTTAATATCTACTATGAGTGCGTCTGGCTTGGCAGTGGGATGGGAGTTCGCATCTTCTGTGGCCGCCAGGTCCGCCCAGAAGTTCTCTTGCCCATGGAACTTCTCTGAGGGGCTGACCCCTTCTTCGTCCAAGCTTTTGTGCGTGGCACCTTTGCAAGCAGACTTAATCCAGGAGCCCTCCCCGGGGAAAAACACATCCAACGCTGAGCCTGCATAAGGCCTGTGCCCCGAAACCGGATCGGAACGCCCCCCAGAGCTTACGCACACCACCGAGATGCAGTCGGAATAAACTCCATAATGGCCATCGAGATTCACCCCCGCGGCCGCGGAACTTTGGAACTCTCCAACTTGCGAAGTCTGGGGGGGATGGGCCCGCGCAAGCCCATGTACACGAGCCAGGAGGCGGACCTCTTCTGAGACCATCAGAAAACCCAAACCTAAGAAAGGGTGACCCATGAATTTCCTGCGGTCGGGCCCTGGGGAATCCAAGCCAACATCGAGGATCCCCTCTTCGAATAACTCTACCGTGATTCCGTCCATGTCGGGTGACGCCTCAACAGGGCCTGGAGCCGCGTGTCCTGGATGAGGAAACGCTCCGATCAAGGAACTGATGAGCTTCTTAGTTGGGTGATCACGTACTTCCAACGCCCACCTAATCACCTCAGCGCAGACACGGGCTTCTCTATCGCTCTGGCAAGCCTCGCGCTCCCAGGGCCCGTAACAACAAAACAAACACCTGGGCCTTGCACTTGGGGCAAAGCTTGCAGACAGAGTAGCCGGCCCGTCTGGCGCGCGAGTTGGTCCAGATGGCGTTGCACGCGAGCGCCCTGAGGCGCCCCTTCTCCCAAAGAGTGTAACGCATGGCCCAGAAGGCCCAATACATCATGACACATCGCCTGTTGGAACTACTGGGGGGACTATTGATCGGTGGTCAACTCTGCTGCGGAGGGCGCTGAGCTGGTGGCTACCTCTGGCCCTTCGTCAGCCACAGTAAAAACCCCGAAAACAACATCGGCCTCCACCAGCTTGGCGTAGGCCTCGCGCTCCAATTTCCTAAGCTCCGCCTGGGGCAATACTTTCTGAACAAAAGCATCCCTGGCCGCGTCGATCGTGTCCCATCCTGTCCTGCGAAGACTCATGCACAACGCGCTCATTGGGCCCGAGACTTTCCTCCAGGTCAGGGAAATCTGCCTTCCGCGAGAGACCTCCCAGTCCAGGCTGCTAAGGAAAACCCGAATGCGAAGCAAACGGCCCACTGAGCAGTAGCGGGGGATGGAAGCGACCCCGCCGTGCCGCGCGGGGTCGGCGTCGAGCAAAGACAGCGCGGTGGGAGAGCGTCTGGCGGCCGAGAGCTTGATGACCGAGGCAGCCAGGAGTCGCGTGTTCGTCATCTCCCCATCGTGTCCCTGCACCTCGCCGCCATGCGTGAAGCCATGCAACGGAACATAGAAAACCAAAAACTCGCGCCGCCTTGCGTCCGAAGTGGGCCTTGGTCATCCTCAGGCGCTTGACCATCCTAATGAGCTTGACTTTCCTCGCGGCCCTTTTCCTGGGCCTACCGTTGCCCGTCCTGAAGGAAAAACTGGCCGCTTCATCGCATCCTAGGTTGACCGCCGAAGACTCCGGTCTGCCATCGGGGCCCAAGCTCTCTTCGAGTTCCTTACCGGGAGACAGACAGGAGCACGTGAGAGACCCTGTCGAGAGTGCAGCTTCCAATCAGAACTCTAATGGCATGCGCCAGAGACGGGGCCATCTCGACAATCATTTGAGTACATCGTTCTGGCTGCTGCCTATGGCCGACAGGCAGGCGTCATCAATTTAAGCGTCGGAATGCGACAACTCACTGGTGTCACTGTCGCTGGTTTTGAAACTCGTGGTCCCGGAGCCGAATCGACGGCGTCAAAGGTGCGCGCCAGAATAAGGGCGGTGGCTATGCTGCAGTCCGCAACCGCCCCGAATGTAGCAGGCACGGGTTCAGAACATGCATCGTTGAGACAGACGTAGCGTGATGAGCGGTATGCCGACAGGCAGACTTTTGAGGATTCGCCAGGGAATGGGCTGCATGAGTGCTTTGACCTCGAAGGCCTCCAGATCAATCAAGTCCTAGTATTTATGCGTATCCCAGAAGACCGAGGCAGAGCGGGCGCCCGCCCTGACCACGGCTTCCGACCTGAAAGCTGGGCGCCGCGCGCAATCCAGGGCCCCGCAATCCAAGCTGGGCCCCGCGGTGCGTGCCCGCGGCGACGTGATCCCTGGGAGAGGTGCGCGCCCGGGGCTCCGCGGGCGGCCTCCTGCCTTGCCCCCAGAGGCGGTAGGCCGAATGAAGGTCCTGCTGGGCCGACTGCCCCTCCCCCCACCCTTGGCGTTTCCACGCGCGCCCAGGCCAGCGACTACTAGTGGCTCCCCGTGTAGGTCTCCTCCTGCAGCGTGCGCCATGCCTTCCGGGGAAAGGGGAGTCCCCGCGTCGCGAACGAGTTCGAGCTGGCGATTCGCGACGCCTTCCGAGCCGAACCTGTTCAATGCAAGGAGCACCGTAGGAGCCCCGCCAGGCAGATGAGCCCGAGCCCCGAGAACGCGCCCTGGAACGAGCATGAATGGTGAGTGGAGCCCCATATAGTCGCGCGCAGGGATGGCGACGCCGCCCGAAGTGCCCCTCTGGGGCGCGCGGGCAGCCGCTTCCCAAAGAGACTTCCACCCATGGTTCGTGCAGCAATTGGGGGCTCGCTCCAAAGCGTCGAGATCGACCAAATGGTGTTCCTGAGCTAAAGTTAATTACGCGTGAAGAAACAGCTGCGCGGCACCAATCACGCAAGGTACCTCATTTACTATCATTGCCGGAATGATCACGAGCTCCTGGGGTCGTCGGCTGGCCTGGGACCCGGGCCTGGATCCCCAACCTCAGGGTCGTCCTCCAAAAATTACGCTCTCCAAAATTGGATCTGAAAACCTCCCCAACTCTGCGACATCGTGCCTCCCGAAGTCGGGGTTATCCTGGGAGCTACCGGGCACAAAGGGCCGCTCCTGATGCAGATTCTCCTGGTCACCTCCCACTGGCCTGGACCTGGGCAGATCGCGCAGTGGCCGGCGGGGTGGCTTGATCGCCGGCGGATCGGCCCAGCAGTTGCTGCAGGCGCCCCCGCCGCTCAAGGGTGGTTCCCGAAGCAGGAGCCTGCGCGGCACCGGCCCAACCCTGGGATGACGCTGCGCCTCCTGCGCCTCGGGGCGCGGCTGAAGCTCCACCTCCAGCCTCAGTGGGCGCCCCCCTGAAAAACCGCCTCCAGCTCCTTCGGCGCCCCCCCCGGCCCCACCGGTGCAGCAACAGCTGCACCTTCGCCAGTCCTGCGCTTCTTCTTGCTGAGGCGGGCGACGTGCCCCTAATGCTCGCGCCCGGCCTGCGCGAAAACATCGCTTGCACCGCGGAACAACTTTTGCTTGCAGCTTCAAGGAACTGTCCAGCCTACATATTTCTGCGCTCGTCGAACTGCTTTAGTCCCCAAGCGTGACCTCCAAATCTTCTGGGAAACCCTCGAACAGGTCATCCGTGAGGTCGATGGTCTCCGACGATTCAGCCGAAGCCAGCAAAAATACCTTGGTCGCCGTCGGCTTGCCCTCCACCTCATCGGGAGCGACCTCAGCCTGGATCTGAAACGCGAGCTCCTTGTAAGACTTTTTCGAATCCCTGCAGCTCGTCCGCCAACGTCTTGATCGACAGTTCGAGCGCTTCAGTAGTCTCCGACCTGCATCTGTCGAGCTTGTCCAGTCCTGTGTCAAGGCGCGTTCCACACTGCTTGATTTTGGACTGGGCCTGGCTCGCTATGGTGTGCAAAGGGGTAGGCGGTCCTACCTTCGGCTTCCCCAGCGCCAGCAGGGAGCCCCTCTCATGCTCGTACTTGAAGAGCATAATAAAATGTTCCTGCTTCTTGGCCAACGCACAAAGGCTGTTTCACCCTGAGGCTGGGAGGCCATCTGTGGCAAAGGCAATCGACTTGGTGGGTAGTGCTGGCCACGTCTTCCAACATAATCATCGTCACCATCATCGTTCCACTTGATAGCCATCTACTGCTGGTCCTTGGAAACAGAAGGAGGCTGGGACTGCCAAGCAAGCATCCTCAGAGTGCTTACATAGCCACCACGAGCTGGGGTTCCTCCCACAAGCGCGCGAGCCGCATGTCCACGTTGCCGCCTTGTGCTTTGGAAGGCGCATCAATCTCCAAAGAACAACGGGGGACATTGCGGGCTTTGATGACAGAAAGCCGTGCCTGTGGTGACCAGTGGGTCGCGACAACCGCTGTCAACAAACCCAGCAACTCGGCCAGAAAGGCTTGAACCCAAATGGCCACGGCATCACCTGGTCACCTTGGGTCGGCACAAGGATGAGGATGAGGATGAGGAGAATGAGGGAGAGGATGAGGAGGAGGAGGAGGAGGCGGAGGAGGAGGAGGACGAGGAGGAGGAGGACGAGGAGGAGGAGGACGAGGAGGAGGGCGTTCGGGAGAGGAGGGGTAGTTTCGGGCACGCGGGCCTGCGGATTGCCCTTGGGAGCCTGCTGCTTGGCTGCCTCCTGCCAGGAAATTGCGGTCATCGGGCGGGGCAGCAAGAGACGTGAGTACATCATGCAGCAGGAACGATGTCAGGATAATTTGCGCGAGTCTACACTACGGTACCATGTGAAGGGAAGGAAGCGATGAGCTGCACGACGAGTAGTGGCTATGACATACAATGTGGTTCATATTAAGATGAAACGAAACGAACCGAGGCAATAGCAAGGACAATGAAATCCGCGGCCCCCTTGTGGGGCCACCAGGCTGTAGGGCGAAGGTTCGCAGTTTCCTGTGCTAGTTGCAGCTTCCAATTTCCACTGTTACAGTTCTGCTTCTTGCTGCTTGCTGTTCCTTGTTGATGGACCGCGCGAGGGGGGGAGGCCCAAACGGGCAGGTTTAGCACGCCCTGAGCGCCTGCTCTGAATTGCTGGGGTGGGTAAAAATTGACACCCCTCACACAGATCGGCGGGGTCAGGGTCCAAAAACACAAGGGATTTGCCACATTTCTGAAATTCGGTGGCACCCCTCACGCAGATCGGCGTGGTCAGGGTCCAAAAACACATGGGATTTGTTACATTTTTGAAATTTGCTGGCACCCCTCACGCATATCTGCGGGGTCAGGGTCCAACAACACAAGGGATTTGCGACATTTCTGACATTCGGTTGCACCCCTTATGCAGATCGGCGGGGTCAGGGTGCAACAACACATCGGATTTGCTACATTTTTGGAATTCGTTGGTACTCATCACGCAGATCGGCGGGGTCAGGGTCCAAAAACACAAGGGAGGTGCTACATTTCTGGCATTCGGTGGCACCCCTCACGCAGATCGGCGGGGTCAGGATCCAAAAACATAAGGGATTTACTACATTTCTGAAATTCGGTGGCATCCCTCACGCAGATCGGCGTGGTCAGGGTCCAAAAACACATGGGATTTGCCACATTTATGAAATTCGGTGGCACCCCTCACGCAGATCGGCGTGGTCAGGGTCCAAAAACACATGGGATTTGCTACATTTTTGAAGTTCGGTGGCACCCCTCACGCGGATCGACAAGGTCCGGTTCCAAAAACACAAGGGATTTGCTACATTTTTTTAAATTCGGTGGCACCCCTCACGCAGATCGGTGGCGTCAGGGTCGAAAAACAAACAAGTCCCGACACTGCTTCATGGCGGCGCCCAGACCTCAGGATTTAGCTTTTGCATGTCCCATTATCCCAGACAGTGGGCCGGCGGCATGGGGCGAAGCCCTTACGGATATAAAATAACGTTGACAGACAGTTCGCGATGTTAAAAAACAAGGCGGAGGCATCACGCTGCAGCAGAAGAGAAGAGAGGGTACGACAAAATGCGAACGGATGTGGGAACGCAGCGACCACTTTCGGAGGGTCACTTGCCCGCCACCGTGCCTTCAACACGTGGTTGACTGGCTAAAGGCTCATACACATGTGAACGCTCGAATGATCGTAGGATTACGGAGGGCCCTGAACACCCGTTTTCCAAAACTCTCGTGAATTACGGGGCTTCCGTGGGGTATAGAACGTGCGTCTCCCAGAGGCAGGATCGGTCAAAAACCACTCCAAGGCCATCTAAAAGTAGTCCACGAAGAGCCCAAGAAGGCACACGAGGCCCTCGGGAGGTTCGAAGAGGGCCAAGCGCATCCCAAGAGGCCACAAGAGGCTCCAAGGAAGACTCTGCGACGCACCGCGAGTGGCTCCGACAAGGCAACGTGTTAAGTTTCTGTTTTCTTTTCGATGATCTTCAGCTCTTCGCCTTCGCTGCTTACCTTAGCTTCAATCTGTCTTCGGAGAGCTTCAAGACTGCCCAAAACACAATAAACTGAAACGGCTCCGAAGGACCCAAACCGCCCCCCTTCCCGAAGATGAGCCCGCCCAAAACTTGCCATGAAACCGGAGGAGTCTCCCAAGAAACGCCGAAAACAAATGGGGGGCTGTCGAGAGGTTCCAAGAAGCCCGAAAGGATCCCAGGAGGCCCGCAATAGCCTCCAAGAGAGGCTCCATGAGAGGCCGCCCTCGACAATCACAATTGTCAATGTATTACTGGTTTTCCTAAACTTTTCTCGCCTTTTCGGCTTCAGGGCCCAAGATGGCTTCAAGATTGCTTGAGAAAGCTCCAAGACTGCCCAAGAGGGTTCTAGCAACCGACCACAGCAATCCACTATGATCCCAAGGTATTTCAAACACGCCTCCGATGGGGGTCCAAGACACCCCCTTGACGGCCCAAGGTTGCGCCAAGAACCAAAAGAGCCCCCCCCCGAAACACACAAATACGTTCCGAGACGGCTCAGGAAGGCCCGAGATCTCCCGAACACCCCCCCAAGAAGCTTCCCTAGAGACCCCAAGGCGCAGCACTACCGTCCCAAGCAAGAAGTTTCGAGACGGCTTCCTTTAACCTTCGACCTTCCGAAGAACTCCCAACCTTCTTTGAAAACCTGGACCCCCCACCCTTTAACCTTCCGAAATCTCGAGGCGTGTGACGGTAAGAAGGAAACCAATCACGCACCAAAAGTGATCCAAGCAGACTGCAACCGACCGCTGAACGAGCTTTCATGCCTAACGCGCCCACGCAGAGCCTGGGGGGCTCTTGGCAGGACTTACGAAGTGACCATTGCCGCCTTACTACGAGCGCCCACGACGACCTAAGAAGCTCCTAAGATCGCTGTAGAGTGGCCCCCGAGCCCCCAAGGGAACCCACGATGCCCCGCAAGAGAGTCCAACGGGTCTCCAACAGCTCTCTTGTCCTTGAGCCAAGCACGGTGGCAGGATGGATTGGACGCCACTGGGTACAGCAGGGATTTTTTCAACATGCGAGTGTGCGGATCATGCAAGCATGGAAGTGGACAAGATGCGCAAACATGCATCATTTTCTGCGTGCGAAGGCGAGGTGATTATGTGCTCAACGACGGAGACTGGGGAAGGGAGGTGTGTGTATGTATATCTATGTATATGTACAATGACAACTATATATATGTATATATATATATAGAGAGAGAGAGAGAGAGAGAGAGAGCGAGTGAGAGAGAGAGAGAGAGCGAAATAATCATACACACATGTGTGTGCAAGCTGGATGAAATACCTACGCACACACACATATATGTACATATATATATATATATGAAAACCAGCGTGGGCCACGAACAGTGCGTTCTTGCATAACAGGTGAGGCTGCACTACATGTTGTGCAAGTTATGTGATGGACGCTATGTGGCGCAATCAACGTGCATCAACATATGCAGTGTAAACTATGCGGCGCATGCTATGTGGTGCAAGCAATGCGACACAATGCAAAGCAGTGAGAAGCAACGCAAAGCAATGCCAATCAGTGCCAAGCAATGCAACGCAAAGTAATGCAAATATATCTAAAGCAAAGCGAAGCATTGGTAATCAACACATATGAGTACAACGCAACGCGAAGCGATCGAACAACGCAAAGCAATCGAAGTACCAATGTAGATCAGTACTATGCACATTGAGGTGATGCAAGGCAAAGTAACGCAAAGCAGTGCAAAGTAATGCAAGCCCAAACGGCGACTGGGCGGCGATGGCGACCGCATAGCTGTCAGACCGACGGGCAAGCCCAGAGCGACAGGGCGGCGACGGCGACCACATAGCCGCCAGGCCGACGGGCAAACCCAAACGACGGGCAACGACGAGGCGGCGATGGCGACCACATAGCCGTCATACCGACGGGCAGGCCCAGTTCCTCAGAAAAGACATCCACCGACCCCTTGTGGGTCTCTAAGCGTGTGAGATTATCCCCCCCCATAATCCCCCCCCGGGGACCCCAAACCGGCAATTCGACCCCCCCCCGCCCAGCCCGACCCCGGACCGAACGCGCCACGGGGGAGCGGAGGGCTCCCAAACTGGCCAAGAAGGCACCAAAACGCTCCCCAGACGGTCCCGGGGGGCCACGATTCGCCGAAATATCGCCCTGGACGCCCACGGTGGCCTCCAGGCGGCCAAGACGCCCCCAAAGGCCTCCAAGATGCGCCCCAAGAGGGTCCCAAGAAACAGAAATCGCCCCATTCCCTTCAAAAAACAAGCATTTTTCGCATGCTCGCCGATTCGGTTTTCACAACGTCCCAGACGGGCCAAGAAACCTTCAATATCGCCCCCAAGAGGCCCTGAGGGACCCCCGAGAGAACCTCAAAGACCTCCAAGAAGCCCCCAGGAAACCCCCAAGAGGCCCCCAAACTTGGCCCAAGATGCCTCAAGGCGACCGGATATGGCCTGCAGACAAGCCAAGATGCCACCAAAAGGCCACAAAAGAGCACCAAGAGGTACGATAGCAACAACGAAGCAACAGGAACGATGTCGAGCGCCGTGTCATGATTCGAACAAGCCTCTTGAAATGCAGACCTGGAGGCGCAGTAGTTTATATAGGGGTCGGCGGATGTGGCGTAAACCTATAGAATAATAATCCCTAAGTGCAAGGACTGCTGCCGCATCTGTATACGTAAATGTATACGCAATCGCGCGCGAGCTTCGCGCGCGCGCTTCGCGCGCGCTCAAGTTCTGGCGCATGCCAGGGGTTGGTTTCGCAAGGGAGTGTGTCCGCCGGATCGAAGAGCAGAAGGAGTCATAATCGTTATTATTGTCAAAACCATGAACATCACCATCATCGTCACCGACGCCAGACAGAACATCGTCGTGCTCATCATCGCCATCGTCATCATCATCTGTAACATCCTCGTCGCAATAAGCATCAATATTATTAAACACTATCAGCACAATAACCATCATTACCACCACCACCACCATCGCCGTCATCATCACCATCATCGCCGTCATCATCACCATCATCCTAATTTTCGTCATCGTCGCGCGAGCGCTATCTTGCGTGACTTAACTCTCTCTGCTACTGGAGCCCTCTGGGAGCGCTCGGAGGCCGCGCCGCAGAGCCCGAAGAGGATTTCGGAAGGGGCTCTGGGAGGACCCGACGAGGACTCCAGCGGGCCCCCTCGAGAGCGGTGCCCGGTAAGCCAGGCGAGCGCTCTCTCGCGTGACGCACCTTGCTCTGCTGCGGGAGCCCTCTGGGGGCCCTCCCAGGCTGGAAGGCCCCGAGAGGGGTGTGGTGTGCGTGTGTGTGTGTGTGTGTGTGTGTGGGAATTTCCGGGTACCCCCCTTCCCCTGAACAAAAAAAAAAACTTAAACCGCCCTCGAACATCTTTTTGGGGGGGGGTTGGGGGTCAAAGCTCAGGGGGGGGCCTCCGTGAGCTTCCGGGGCCTTCTGGAAGCCCCTGGAGGCTGTCGAAAGCCTCTGACAACTCCCGGGGGCCTCCGAGAGCCTCCGAGGGTCTCCCTGGCCTCCGGAAGCGTCTAGGTGGGGAGGTGCCTTGTCAAGCGGCGGGCGGTGCACAGCAGAGGGGCCCGCCTAGCACCAATGATGCTGTTTTAATCAGCTTGGGGAGGGGCCTCGTCTAGCAGCGGATGGCGCACGGCAGAAGGGGCGCGTCTAGTACCAAGGATGTTGTTTCAATCAGCTTGGGGAGGGGCCTCGTCTAGCGCAGGGTGGCGCAAAGCAGAGGGGCGCGTCTAGTACCAAGGATGCTGTTTTATTCAGCTTGGGAAGGGGCCTTGTCGAGCAGCGGATGATCCACAGCAGAGGGGCACGCCTAGTACCAGGGATGCTTCTTTGATCAACTCGGGGAGGGGCCTTGTCTGGCAGTGGGTGCTGCACGGCAAGGAGGCACGTCGTAATCAGCTCGGGGGAGGGGCCTCCTCGAGCAGCGGGTGATGCACAATGGAGGGCCCGCAGGCCCTCGGGAGCCTCCCAGGGCCACCGAAGGCCTCCAGAATCCTCCGAAGGCCTCCAAAAATACTTATCATGCTTTTCGAAAACTTCTGGGGCCGAGGACCTCCGAAAGCCTCCCATGGAGCCTTCCGGAAGTCTCCGGGAGCCTCTGGACGCTTTCGAAAGCCTCCGGGAGCTCCGGGGAGCCTCCGAGAGCTTCATAGGGCCTCCGAAAGCTTCCTGGTGGGAAGGGGCCTTGTCTTGTGGTGCACAGTAGAGGGGCACGTCTAGTACCAAGAGTGCTGCTTTAATCAGCTTGGGGGAGGGGCCTCGTCGAGCAGCGGGTGATGGCATGGTGCACAGCCTAGGACCCGCAAGCCCTCGGAGGCATCCTGTGGCCTCCGAGGGCCTCTGGAAGCCTCCGAAGGCCTCCAACACCTTTGAATAATTACCGAAAGTCTTCGGTGACGAGAAGCTCGGAAAGCTTCTGGGAGCCTCCTACGACCTCTGGCCTCCAGGACCTTCCGGAAGCCTCCAGACGCTTTCGAAAGCCTTCGAGAGCTCCCTGGGGAGGGGCCTCGTCCTGCAGCGCGTCAGTACCAAGGATGCTTCTTTAGTCAGCTTGGGAAGGGGCCTCGTCTAGCAGGAGATGATGTACCGCAGAGGGGCACGTCTAGTACCGCGGATGCTTCCTTGATCAACTTGGGGAGTTGCCTTGTCTAGCAGTGGGTAGTGCACAGCAGAGGGGCACGTCTAGTACCAAGTGAGCTTCTTTAAACAGCTTGGGGGGGCCTCGTCGATCAGCGGGTGATACACAACAGAAGGCCCCGCAAGACCTCGGGGGCCTCCTCTTTCTGGAAACCTCCAGGGCCGAGGACCTCCGAAAGCCTCCGGGAGGCTCCGACAGCTGCCGATGGCATCCGTGAGCCTCAGGAGCCTTCCGAAGTCTCTGGGAACCTATGGATGCTTTCGAAAGCCTCCGAGAGCTCCTGGGTACCTCCGAGAGCCTCATAGGGCCTCCGAGGCCTCAAGAAGCTCCCGGGTGCCTCCGAAGGCCTCTTGGGGCCTCGGGGAAGGGTTCAGGAGGTTCTGGAGGCCTCTGGGGGCCTCCGAAAGCTCCGAGGGCTTCTGGAGGCCTCCGAAAACTTCCGGGGGGTCCGAGAACCTCTGGATGCTTCAAATAGTATCCGAAGGCTTAAGCCTCTGAAAGCCTCAGAAGGCGTTTGGGGGCTTCCAAGGGCCTCCAAGGGCCTTCGAGGGCCTCTGAAGGCTCGCGGAAGCTTCCGAAAGCTTCCGCGTGCCTCCGACAGCATCCGAATCCAAGGGTTTCCGAATTCCTCTGGAAGCTTCCAGGGGCCTCTGAAAGCCTCATAAAACCCTCAAGCCCATCAACTAACTGCTCTCCTGAGGAATGCTTTTGGGTGGATCTGGGGGGCCCCCAAGCCGGACCTTCCTCCGCCAAAAACTTAAGGATTTCATTGGGTCCGGAAGACGACCCCCCCAATACCTCCAAAAACCTTTACTGAGGGGACTTCTGTGGGGGTCCGACTGCCTGCGGGAGCCTTCAACAACCTCCGAGAGCTCTGGACCTCCCGTGGGCACCCTTGGGCTGTCCTGGGACCATCGTGGGCGTTCCTGGCCCGTCCTGGGGCGATCTTCGGAAGCTCTTCTGCCTTTTGCAGCCTTGTGGGGCCGTCTCGGGCCGTCTTGGACGCCTGGGAGGGCGGTTATAACAACCGTACCTCACATATTTTGCCTGTGTGCCGGGGGCCCTTGCCAGGGATCTGGGACTCTGGTAGTAGATGCATGTATGTACGTAATTACGTACGTACGTATGTATGTATGTATGCATGCATGCCTGCGTGCCTGCATGCAAACATGTCTGTATACATACATACATGCATGCATGTCTGTCTGTCTGTCAGCCTGTCTGTATGTCGGTATGTATAATTGTATGTATATACGTATGCATGTATGTATGTATGTGTATGTATACATACACGCATGTATGCACGTCTGTATTAATGCATACATGCATGTATGCAGGTATGCATGTATGCATGCACGCATGCATGTATCCATACACAGCCGTAGCTGTACATACATGCATGTATGCATGTATAGGTGAACGCATGCATGCTCGTGTATGCATGTATACATGCATGCACACACACATATATATATATATATATATATATATGCATGCATGCATGCATGTATGAATGCGTGTATCTAGGTGTGTGTGTGTGTGTATGTATGTATGTATGTATGTATGTATGTATGCATGTATGCATGTATGCATGTATGCATGTATGCATGCATGTATGTGAGAGAGCGCGCCCACAGGGCCCGAGCAAAGGGGAGGGGGTGCTAGGCTTAAGCTACCCCCCCCTCCCTTGAGCCGCCCTTGTTGGAAGCCCCCTCCCCCCTCCCCCCATTTTTTTGAAAGGGGGGGGGGGCTTACAGCTACCCCCCCCCTCCCCCCTTGGGCCCTCCGCGGAAACTCCCCCCCCCCTCCCCCCCTTTCCAAAGGGGGGGGGGTGCTTAATCCCCCCCCCTCCCTTGGCGCCGCCCTGCTGGAAACTAACCCCCCCCTCCCCCCCTTTCGTGCAAAGGGGGGAGGGTTCTTGGAAGCTACCCTTTCCAAAGGGAGGGAGGTGCTTAAGCTACCCCCCCCCCTGGGAGCCGCCCTGCTGGAAGCTCCCCCCCCCTCCCCCCCTTTGTGCCAAAGGGGGGGGGGCTTGGAAGCCCCCCCCCTTCCCCCTTTGGCCGCCCAGCCCCCGGAGCCTCCGCCCTCCCTTTCGCCGACGATCCAAAATGAACAATCCACGATCGAGGATGGACGATCGACGATCAACGATCGACGATCGAAAATCCCAATCGAATCGCTTGCAATCGATTGCACTCCATTCCACTGCAATCCCCCTCCCCACCTCCCTCCGCTCCCTCCCCTCCCTCCCCACCCTTCGTTCCATCTCCTCCCTCCCCTCCCTCTCCTCCCCTCCCTCCCTTCCGTCCTGTCCCTCCCCTGCAATCCAATCGATTGAATCGATTGCAATTCAACCGATTGCAATCCAATCGATTGCAATCCAATGGATTGCAATCGAATCGCTTGCAATCGATTGTAACGCAAGTGTATCATTCAACTCGTCCCGTGCCAACGCCCGGGAACGAACGAAGTACTATTACCTATACGACCACCCTTCGGGTGATAAGGAGGTTCGGGGGGGGGGGGGGGAACCAACGTCTCACTCAATCGGTCTCACTATCGATCTCAGTATCGATCTCACTATCGGTCTCGCTCGATCGATCTCACTTGATCGATCTCACTCGATCTATCTCATTCGATCGATCTCACAATTGATCTCACAATCGATCTCACAATCGATCACACAATCGATCTCACATTCGGTCTCAATATCGATCTCACTATCGATATCACAATCGCTTTCACAATCAACGTCATCATCATCATCAACATCATCAACATCAACATCATCACCAACATCGTCATCATCATGATGGCACAATCATCATCATCATCATAAACATCATCATCAACGTCAACACCATAACCGGGACAGCATCATCATCACCATCACCATCATCATCTCATCAGCAACACCATCATCATCATCGGGGCACAGTCATCGTCATCATCATCAGCAGCAACATCAGAATCATCATCATAATCGGGACACCATCATGATCACCATCGTTCTCATCATCAACATTATCATCAACATCGTCATCATCCTCGGGACACCATCATCATGATCATCGCATCATCATCAACAACATCATCATCATTGGGGCACCATCATCATCATGAGCAACATCATCATCAACATCGTCATTATCATTGTTATCATCATCGGGACACCATCAGCATCACCATCATCATGATCACCATCATCATCAGCATCGTCATCGGGACACCATAATCATCATCAGCATCATCATCATCAACATCATTATCGCCGGGACACCAGTTCCATCAACATCATCATCACCAACATCATCGGAATCATCATTATCACGACACCATCATTGTCATCATCATCATCAACATAATCATCATGATCATCATCATCCTCATCATCGGGACACTATCATCATCGACACCATCATCAACATCATCATCTTCATCGGGACACCATCATCATCATCTCATCATCATCATCATCATCATCGTAATCATCATCATCATCATCATCATCATCATCATCATCATCATCATCATCATCATCATTATCTCATCATCATCATCATCATCACCATCACCATCATCATCATCATCATCCTCGCGGGACACCGCGGGACACCGGCGGGACACCGCGGGACACTGCGGGACACCGCGGGACACCGCGGGACACCGCGGGACACCGGCGGGACACCGCGGGGCCCCGGCCGCCAGGAAGGGAATCATTTGGTCCGGCCGCGCCTCAGTCACACGGGACACCAGCGGGACACCGGCGGGACACCGTGGGGCCCCGGCCGCCCGGAAGGGAATCATTGGGTCCGGCCGCGCCTCAGCCACAGGAGAGTTTCTCTCGCCCGCCCACGCAGCTTCGCCTCGCCCGCACGGCACGCACGAACACGAAACCGAAATCGATTTCCCGGTAGGGGGGCTCTCCGCTCCACTTCGATCTCACCCCCCAACCTCCGATGCTATACTCGTGTCGTGGGCAAGTCAGGAATCCACAGTCTACAATCCTGAAGGAGCACAGAAATACTATTCTACTCTCCTCCTCCCTTTGCGACGCCCTCCCCTCGCTCCTCTTCCTGCCCTCCGCGCCCTCCGCCGCCTCCATATCCTCTCCTCTCTCCCCTCCCTCACCTCCCTCCCGTCCATCCCCTCCCTCCCCTCGCTCCGCCCCTCCGCGCCCGTCCGCAAGAGCAGAGCGCTTCTCCGCGCGCGCGGTGGAGCCGTCTTCGCGCTTCATGGTCACCCGCCAGCGCCCGCCCCGCTTAAGCGGAAGAGACTGGCGCTGCGCCCGGTCAGCCATGCCGATGCGGAACCACGCGTCGAACGCGACCGGCTCCCCCTGCAAGCCCTGCGCGCCTAAGCGCGCCTGCCACAGCTGCTCTGCCAAACGGGGCGCCCCGAGCCTGCTCAGCAAGACGTGCACGACCGCTTTAGGAGGCAGTGCGTTGTCCTGGGCCCGCCGCAAGGTCCCGCCCAAGAACGACGCCAATACGGCGCTCGCGTCGACATTGGTGGCCAGCCGATCGCCCTGGATGAACTTCTGCAACGCCTCCAAAGGAGTGGCCACCTGACAGCCAGCGGCGCGAATCGCCTGCGCCCGAGCTCCAGCGCGCCCTGCTTGCACAGAGAACAGATCCGCAGCCGTCGGGTTGAACCGACCGAACAACGCCTTCAAGGCATAAGCGGCCTGCGGGAAATCGGCAGAGCACCTCGCCAAAGCGTCCTCCAACCGCCACTGCGCGTGCTTGACGTCTATCGCCCGAAAAAAATCTCCGCTACCTGCCGGTCGTAATTCACCTGTACCCCGCCCGCGTGCGCGAGCGTGTGGCAAATGGCTTCGATGCCGCGCGTGGTTCCCGCGAAGCGGCGCTCCGTGCAGTCATCCACCGTGCCCAGGGGGACAGCCTGCGGGTCCTTCGACCGCAGAATGTGAACGACGAAAACCGCTATCGCCATTATGTCGACCATAGTCTCCGAAAACGCCAGGACTGGAGGAAGCAATGGGATGTCGAACAAGCCGTGACACGCCAAGGCGCAGCGAACGCGGCAGCCCCCACTTTGACCGGGCTGCCCGCGGCACTCCTGCAGTGGAGCGCTGCTGCCGTCGAATGTGGGCAGCCACGCAGAAGGACAACACCACCATGTGGATGTCGTCTTCAACTCGGGCCGCGTCCGTCTCCTGGAAGATCTTGACGACCACGTTCGCCAACCAGCGTGACTGCGGCACCCGCGCCAAGACCGCGCACGTGAGCGCGGCTTCGACGTCCTGACGCTCTGCTGCAACCAATGTCCGAAGTGCTTCGCGAGCTCCTGCAAGCAACCGGCGCGCATGCCAAAACCGGAGTCGAGACGTGCTTTAATGGGCCCGCAACTCGCTGCGCAAGCTGTCCGCGAGCCCGCGCGCCACGAGACGCGCGCCAGAAACATCCACAGGCCAGTTTGCCTTGGCGCGCACAGGTAACGCCGACTCGAACTCGGACGAGGTCGCCGACTCATTCCACGAACACTTTGTCCGACTGCCACACCTCGGCCTCGGCGTCAGCGCCCGAAACAGCGTGTCCTCTGCGAGCCCCGGGGAGTCGCCAATGGCAGGCGCACCTTCTTGATGTAGCACGCTCCTTTGCATTTCGGGCAGCGGGCGGCGCTGACCGGTAGAACGCCCCCGGACTCGCTCCGCCACCACATCGGGCGAGCGGGGGCGCGTTGGCAAAATGCTCGCAGCCCCCCTCGGAGACAGCGCAAAGCCCTCCTCGCGTAACCCACGGATCATGGCGGCTACAGTGACCGCGTCGGGCGCCTGTGTTGTGGGGCCCGCTGCTTCTCGCTCTACCATAACGTAGCACGAGTTCGCCCACTTCAGTGACAAATCCTTCTTCGCGGCGATCCGCGGCACAAGATGTGCGCCGAGACCAGCGAGGCGCCCCTCTGACGCCGACTCCACCCGCGGGGACTGACGCTTAAAACGCCAGCGCGCGGTCGCCGCAGCCGCGCCCCCATGCCGTGAACATCCCTCTACTTTCTCCACTGGTAACGCAGAGAGGCGCGCGCTGGCATCGCGGGCCGTCCAAGTCGCCGTGGCCACTGCGAAGTTGCCTTGCTGGTCCTTGACCAGGGCGCCCTCCGCGAAGAAACTCTCCGCCGCGGCAGGCCCGCTGGCCGCGGCAGCAGAAGCCGGCGATGCCGCAGGGGCAGATGCCATGGGGGCAGCGAAACGCTCGGCCACCGCGGAACGCCCGCCGCTCGGCTGCGCGCGCCCGCGAGGGCAGCTGCAGCCCGCCCAGTTGCGCGCCCTGGAGAGCGCGAGCTGTGCGAGGTCTTCACAGAGCTGATGTCGCAAGGGGGCATGAATGGGTTGAGCTACAAGTGACCCCGTTGCGGCGTCAGCAGGAGCCTCTGCTATGTGCCATCTGGAATGGCGCGACCAGAGGCGGAGCGCCGATTGCGCGCCTGGGCCGCGCGTTGTCGGTCGCCCCACGACCCTGATGACCGCGGGCGGGTCGGCGGCAAACTGTTGTGGGATATGCAGAGGTGGGGAATGTAGTTTCCACATGCGCCTGCGGATTCCCGCAGCCAAGCCTTCAGCCTGCCAGGCCTTAGGAAACAAATTGTTGCACGGCGCCCTTCTGGAGGCAGCGAAGACCAACGGAAAGCCGTTGGAGACGCCGTCAGTTCGCCGTCGCGGATGGCCCTCGTCGCCACGGTTGGACGCAGCGCGAAAATCGGACGCTGGTGAACCCCTGGGCGGGGTCCACAGACTGATTTCCATGAAGTTTGGCAGCGTAGGTGTCTCAATGACTCATTTCATGACGCAGACCTATTTCCCTGGCCCCGTGGGCCGATGGGGCCGCGGAGCCCCGCGGGGCCATTTTGAGCGAATGGTACTTTCAGCTCCACTTGGGGGTGGCGTGTTTTGGGGGGGCGAAAGTTGAGCGCGCTTGCTGGTGCGAGTTGTTTTTTTTCTTGTTTCTCGGAAGGCCGCCTGCGCCTGTGATTTCCCCCCCGCAAGCTTCGCCCATGCGGCAGTTGAAAACCCCTCGACCTCGCTCTGCGTTGGCTTTAACTTGTGTCTGAAGCGGTTGGGGTCTGGCCGCGCGATTATCGGCAACTTTTATCTCTAACTACTTCCCTGGGCCACCCCAAAAAATCCGATTCGCATTGATTTTTTTTTTTCGGGTCGCCAGGCCCCCCCTTCCTCCCGACGCTAGAAATGTTTGGAACAAATGCAAAGAAAACGAATCTCTTCACAAACCCAAGGAATGCGCCCCTGAAGGCAGGTCAAGATGACTCCCCCTGCGCCCAATGCCAGTCCCAAAATGGTCCGAAGACTGCCACAAGCTAGCCCAACATGACAGTGTATGGCTTAAGGCATCACAAGAAAGCATCGACATGGTCTGCAGGCGGTCCAAAACGACCCAAGATGGGCCCAAAATGGCTCTACGCGGGTTCCGGAACGGCCCTCAACGCCCCAATGAAATCGCAGAGGCTCCGCGAGAGTTCCCCCGCGAGCCCATGGGAAACTCAAATCCTTCCAAAAAACAAAGAGAAAACGTTGAATTATTGCTCCCCCGCCGCCTCGCTGACGATAATCCTCTGTGATTCCAGCATGGACCTCAGACGGTCCCACAAAATTCCAAAAGGAACTCCGCGCGCCCCGAGAGGCCCCCACGGGGCGTCCAAGAAACCCCCGGAATCTCCGAGAGGCCCCCAAGAAGCCTCCACGAAGGCGTTAGAGGAGGACCCCCAGAAGCTCCCAACAGGCTCCAGAATGGCCCCAAAAAGGTTCCACGAGCGCCAGAAGACGCCCGCAAGAGCCTCCCAATACGGTCTCTGGAGGTCCCCAGGAGGGTCAAAGGTTCCAAGACTTTCGTCGGGAGGGCGGGGGGGGCCGGCGACCTGTAAAAACACATGATGTTCTCACCCTTTTCAGGTGGCCAGGGGGGGCGTTGGAAAAACATCTTGGCGCCCACAGGCCCCCAAGAAAGGAGCCCAAAAAGGCCCCAGGAGGCCCCGCGATGGCCCAAGAAGCCCCGAAAGCACCGAACAAGGCTGCAAGATATCGCAAGAGAGCCCAACGCGGCGATCACAAGGTCTCAAGATGGCCCCATGATGGCTCCAAGGTGGAGGAGCAACAGGAGGGAGGGAGAGTAGTAGGGATGCGGAATATGCGCAATTACGCCAGGCTGCCCTCCACAAATTTCGACCACACATCGCATCAATTGCAATTCAACCGATCGCAATCCAATCTATTGCAATGCAGACGAATCCGATCCTATCAAATGCAATCCATTGCAATGTAATCCCCCTCCACAATTACTCAATACGAGTACTACTTTCCCGCTTCCCCCGATGGCGGCCTGAAAGTAGCCGACCCCCCCCCCCCCGCGTTTTTTTTTTTTTTTTTTTTTTTTTTTTTTTTTTTTTTTTTTTTTTTTTTTTTTTTTTTTTTTTTTTTTTTTTTTTTTTTTTATATAATTTTTAAAAAACATATATTATACATATATATATATATATATATATATATATATATATATATATATATATATATATATATATATATATATATATAAAATATATATATATATATATATATATATATATATATAAACACAAGATTCCCGGGAGTTGGGTTTTCGCCTGCGTTTTTTTTGTTTTTTTTTGTTTGTTTTGTTTTTTTTTTGTTCTCTCAAAATGCTGCTCTCGCTGAGGCGCCGGCCTCATTTTTGCTCCCGAATCGTTCCGAATCGTGCTCCCGCTGCAGCGTGGGCCTCATTTTCGGATCGGTGTTTGGCCTCCGTCGTTCAGGATGGCGTTCTCGCCCCAGCGCGGGCCTCTTTCTCGCGCGCCCATCCGCCCGCCACCACCGCGCCGCCGCCACCACCACCACCACCACCACCACCACCACCACCACCACCACCACCACCAGCACCAGCACCAGCACCAGCACCAGCACCAGCACCAGCACCAGCACCAGCACCAGCACCAGCACCAGCACCAGCCAGCACCAGCACCAGCACCACCACACCACCACACACCACGCACGCACGCACGCACGCGCACCACCACCCACTATGCACGCGCGCGCGGAGCCACAGGTCCGCTACGACACGCGTCCGCGGTAGAGAAAATCAGCGCCATGGTAAGGGATGGGAGGGAGGGGTAGGACGTCAGATATGACGCGAGCGCACCTAGCTTGTCCACCTCTCCCCTCCCTCCCCTCCATCCCCTCCCTCCCCTGACTCTCCTCCGTCCCTCCCCTCCCTTCCCTCCATCCCTCCCCTCCCTCCTGTCCCTCCCTTGGATTCAAATTGATTTTAATCAAATCGATTGCACTTCAACCGATTGCAATCGCAAGTCCAATCCATTGCCATACAATCCTCCTCCCTCCCTCCTCTCACCTCCCCCACACGAGCCAAAGAGGAAAAGGGGGGGGGGGGTTTCAAGCCCTCCCCCTTTGCACCAAGGGAGGGAGGGGGGGGAGCTTCCAAAGCCCCCCCCCCCATTTCAAAGGGGGGGGTGGCTCACCCCAGCTCCATTAAAAGGAGGGAGGGGGGGTAGCTTGGAAGCCCCCCCCCCCCCTTTACCGGCCACGAAAAGAGGGGGAGGGGGGGGGTAGCTTCCGAAGCCCCCCCCCATTTCAAAGGGGGGGGGGGTTGGCTCACCCCGGCTCAATTAAAGTGAGGGAGCTTGGAAGCCCCCCACCCCTCTTTTCCGGCCACGAAAAGGAGGGGAGGGGGGGGAGCTTCCGAAGCCCCCCCCCTTTAGGAAGGAAGGGGGGAGGGGGGTAGCCTCAAGCTGGGGCCCCCCTTCTAGTCTGTCGGGCCCCACGAGCGCGGTCTATCGTATGTATGTGTGTATGTGTGTATGTGTGTATGTGTGTATGTATGTATGTATGTATGTATGTCTGTCTGTCTGTCTGTATGTATGTACGTATGTATGTATGTATGTATGTATGTATGCATATATATATATATATATATGGATGCATGTATGTATGTGTGCGAACATGTATGCATGCATGCATGTGTGTATGTATGTATGTACAGATGTATGTATGCATGCATGTATGTATGTAAGTTTTCATGACTGCATGCGTGCATGCATGTATGTATGTATGCATGTGTATTTGTTTGTATGCATGTATGTATGTATGTATGCATGAATGCATGCATGTATGTATGTGTGTGTATGTATGTGTATATATATATGTATGTATGTATGCATGTATATATGATTGTACTTATGTATGTATGAATGTATAAAGGTATGTATGGTTGTACGTATGTATGTATGCATGTACATACATACATATCTATGCATATGTGTATGTATGTCTGTGTGCATGCAAGTAGGTATACACGATGTATGTATGTATGCGTGTGCGCATCTATAATACATACATACATACATACATACAAACATACATACAGACATACCTATATATATGTATATATATACATATATATATATATATATATATATATATATATATATGCATTTATATATCTATATATATGTATAACAATTGTTCTCCACGTCGGCGGGCGGGGCCGAGAGCGGGGAACACGAGGGTTTGAGGTCCCTCTGGGTCCAGACCTGGCCAGAAACGGTGCGCTCCCCCAAGCGCCGACCGCAACATTAGAATCTGTTATTTACCGACCGAAGGATCGGTCGACGCCCAGATGACCAGCCCTGGAAACCCCGAATCCAAACATAATGGCGTCTCACTTATATGTCCGTCTTCCGCCGCTGGCGCTGCCGCCGTTTGAATTCTGCAGGCCACCGAGGGCGAGAATGCGCCGAACGCGAAGCCCTATCTGGGACGCCCCATGGTAAGGACACGTGCAGCCGAATATGCAAATACCGACATGGCGCACCCGCACAGAATCTCCAGATACCTTCAAAGAAATCTTGCCGACAAAGCACGCCCTGTCGTACCGCCATCAGATTCCCAAGGCTAGGACGCCCGAAATGGAGACGGAGAAATGGGTATGATGACCAGCAACAGGTGTTATCCAAAACCGACAGCGGTCGCTGTTGGGCAAGCGGTTTTCTGTGTCAAATTTGCGACGTCCGCGGCGACGCCGACAACGAACCCTGTTCATAATGAGCAGTAACTGCTGTCGGTCTTCGTGTCTAGCCAGCGAGCGAGCATCCCCGGGCGGCCGGCAGCCGCTTCCTTGACCGGGGTGGGCTGCTCCTTGGGCTCTGGCTTCGCCGCCTGCGGGAAGGGGGGGCCGCGAGCAGACCTCTCAGGAAGGCGCAGGCGCAACTGAGAGGGACGCAGCGGCGCGCGGCGTCCGAGAATGCGTCGCGGGGGTGCTCCTGAACGCCCGCGGGGGTGCTCCTGAACGCCCTTGGAGGCCCCACGGCGAGGGCGGTGTCACGCAACGTGGTGCCCTTGACAAGAAATGAACGCAGGACCAAGGGACATTCTCTCCTCCTTCTTTTTGACGTTGTACGAACTCCACTGAAGCTTTCGGTGGGAAGAGAAACCGCGCGAAGATGCCGACATAGGCCTAGAGGCCAACCAATTGTCGAACAGGCACAGCGGATCAAGAACGGCGCTGGAGGTCCGAGTATGCGCCTGCCAGATGCTCCTCCTCTTCCTCCTCTTCCTTGCGTGCGAGGTGGGCAGTGGCCTGCAGCTCCGCTCCCCTCGCTTCCTATCCCCTCTCCCCTCCCCCCTCGCCCCTCGTCCTCCTCCTCCTCCTCCTTCGCCTCCTTCTCCTCCGCCCATCCTTCACTCCTCCTCCTCCTCCTCCTCCTCCTCCTCCTCCTCCTCCCTCTTCCCATCGACCTCCTCCTCCTGCTCCTCTTCCTCCTCCTCTTCTTCCTCTTGCTCTTCCTCCTCTTCCTCCTCCTGATCCTCGATACCTTTTCCTTATAAATAACGCCTCCCTACCGCACACTGAGAAATATTGGTCGGGCGGGCTTGGCGTTGCGCCAGGGACTTCCACACCACTTATAACTCTTTAGCCGAGAATGTGCAACAGCCTGACGGATGGAAGGTGGGCGATTCTCAAAATGAGAATCCCGCCTTAGCGCCGCGCACATTCGTCTTAAACATTGGCAAGAGTTTCACGAATGGAGGGCGGGCCGTTTTCAAAATGATGCTCGCGCAGCGTTTTGCGGGTGGAGGGCGGGCGGATTTCAAAATGTGGCTCTCGCCTGAACGCCGAGCACATTCGTCGTAAATTATCCGGGCGAAGGACCCCACCATATGCAGCTCAGGATACCGTCGTTGTATATATCGCTCTCGGCGGAGCTCCCTCCTGTGGGGCCACGAAGCGTGTGAGGTGTGTGTGTGTGTGCCGAAATGGAAGCGGCGGTGCCATGCGGACCCTGCCACTGGGGCCTAGGGCGGAGCCCTCTATGGGGCCACGAATCGGGGGAAGGGTGTGCCGAAATGCAGGCGGCGGTGCCATGCGAACTCTGCCACTGGGGCCTTCGGCGGAGCCCCCTGTGGAGCCACGAAAAATGTGAGAGGTGTGCCAAAATGGAAGCGGCGGTGCCATGCGAACCCTGCCACTGGGGCCTTCGGAAGAGCTCCTTTTGGGGCCACGAAGCGTGTGAGGGGTGTGCCGAACTGGAAGCGGCGGTGCCATGCGAACCCTGACAGTGGGGCCTTCGGCAAAGCTCCCTATGGGGCCACGACGCGTGTGATGGGGTGTGCCGACATGGGGGCGGCGGTGCCATGCGACCCTTCCCACTGGGGCCTTCGGTGGAACCCCCTATGGGGCAACGCAACGTCTGAGTGGTTTGCCGAGATGGAAGCGGAGGTGCCATGCGAACCCTGCCGCTAGGGCCTATGGGACCACGAAGCGTGTGAGGGGTGTGCCGACATGGGGGCGGCGGTGCCATGCGAACCCTGCCACAGGGGTCTTCGGCGGAGCTCCTTATGGGGGAGAGAACGCGTTTCACGGGCGCTTGCTTTGGGAACATTCGGCGGCGCGTTTCGAACCGGGGGGTGGGCCCCCGCCCCAACACTCGGCGCCGTCGATCAAAACCAGGGGGACCCCCCTCCCCCCCAAACCCCCGCCCCTCGGCGCCGGCGGCGGCGGCCGCCAGCAGCGCCGACGGCGGGGACGCAGCGACGATGACCAGAGGCAGCCCAAGGGGGGGGGTTCAAACCCCCTCCCCTGGCGTCGGCCAGCAGCGCCGGCGCTGGCGCCGGCGACGGCGGGGACGCAGCGACGATAACCACCACTACCACCACCACCACTACCACCACCGCCACCGCCTCAACCCACCAACACCACCACCAACCCACCACACAACCACCACCACCACCACAGCCACCATCACCACAACCACCACCACCACAACTCACCAGCACCACCACCACCACAAAACCCACCACCACTACCACCACCACCACCACCACAATCTACCACGCCACCACCACCACCGCCGCCACCACCACCACTACCAGCAGCACAACCCACCACCACCACCACAAACCACCACACCACCACGACCACCGCCACCACCACCACCACCAGCACCACCCCCACAAACCACCGCCACCACCACAACCCACCACCACCACCACAAACCACCACCACACCGCCACCAAACCACCACCACCACAACAACCCACCACCACCACCACCAACACAAACCATCACCACACCACCACCACACCACCACCGCCACCACCACCACCACCACCACCACCACCACCACCACCACCACCACCACCACCACCACCACCACCACCACCACCACCACCACCACCACCACCACCACCACACCACCACCACACCCACCACCACCACAACCACCACCACAACAAACCACCACACCACCGCCACCACAACCACCACCACCGCCACCACCACCACCGCCACCACCACCACCACAACCCACCACCACCACCACCACCGTCGTCCTCGTCGACGCTCCCCGCCGCCGCCGCCTGCCGCCCAGGCGCCGGCGCCGGCCCAGAAAAGGAAATCGTCGTCCCCGCCGCCGCCGCCAGCCGAGGAGAGGGAGAGAGGAGAAGCAGGGGAGGGGGGGGTCCGGTTCCAACCCACCCCTCCCTCAAGCGATCACAGAACGCGCTCTTTCTTATGGGGCCACGACGCGTGTGAGTGGTGAGCCGGAATTGAGGCGGCGGTGCCGTGCGAACCCTTCCCACTTGGGCCTTCGGCGGAGCTCTATATGGGGCAACGAAACGTGTGAGAGGTGTGCCAAACTGGAGGCGGCGGTGCCATGCGAATCCTGCCACTAGGGCCTTCGCCCGAGCTCCAGGGCCACGAAGCGTTTGAGAGGTGTGCCGAAATGGATGCGGCGGTGCCATGCGAACCCTGCCACGAGGGCCTTCGGTGGAGCTACCTACGGGGCCACGAAGCGTGTGAGTGGTGTGCCGAAATTGAGGCGGCGGTGCCGTGCGAACCCTGCCACTTGGGCCTTCGGCAGAGCTCTATATGGGACCACGAAACGTATGAGGGGTGTGCCGAACTGGAGGCGGCGGTGCCATGCGAACCCTGCCAGTAGGGCCTTCGGCGGAGCTCCCTATGGGGCCATGAAAGGTGTGAGAGGTGTGCCGAAATTGAGGCGGCGATGCCATGCGAACCCTGCCACTGGGACCTTAAGTTGAGCTCCCTATGGGGCCACGACGCGTGTGAGGGGTGTGCCGACATGGAGGCGGCGGTGCCATGCGACCCCTCCCACTGGGGCCTTCGGTGGAACCCCCTATGGGGCAACGAAACGTGTGAGTGGTTTGCCGAGATGGAAGCGGCGGTGCCATGCGAACCCTGCCACTTGGGCCTTCGGCGGAACTCCCTATGGGGCAACGAGACGTGTGAGGGGCGTACCGAAGCTGATGGCGATGATGGTGATTATGACTGCGATGATGATGACGATGATGGTGATGATGACGACCATGATGGTGATGATGCTGACGGTGCTGATGATGATGATGACGATGATCGTGATGATTATGCTGACGACAATTACGATCATGATGCTGCTGATGATGATGACGATTGCGATGATGACGATGATCACGACGACGATGATAAGGATGCTGATGACGAGCACGACGATGATGACGATGACGCTGACGATGATGGCGCCGATGATGATGGCGATGCTGGGAGGAGGGAGGAGTGGGAGGAGGAGTGAAGAGGAACGCGGAGCGCTGGTATGATGATGGCGATGATGCTGATGATAACGATGCTGCTGATGACGACGGTGATGATGATTATGATGATAATGATGCTGATGATGCTGATGGTGATTATGATGATGCTGATGACGCTGATGACGCTGATCATGATGATGATGATGATGATGATGATGATGATGATGATGCTGATCTTCTGATGATGACGATGATGATGACGATGATGCTGATGCTACTGCTGATGATGTTGATGTTGTTGATGATGATCGTGATGATGATGATTATGAGGGCGACGATGACGAAGCCGATGATGATGATGCTGCTGACGATGCTGATGATGCTGCTGCTGATGATGCTGACAACGATGACGATGACAACGATGGGAGGAGGGAGGAGTGGGAGGAGGAGTGAAGAGGAACGCGGAGCGCTGTCTCTTCAAAACGAGGACCCAACACCACAGGATGGTTAGGAAAAAACTGCAAGAGCTTCGCGGATGGAGGGCGGTACCTTGTCAAAATGTGGCTCTCGCAAGAGCTCCGCGCACATTCGTCTTACGAGCTTACATCGGTTTTAAGGATTCTGATGGTTGCCGTCCCATAAATGGTGCTTTGGGCACGATGTAAGACTGGCGCAATAGGTACGTTCATTTCCGGTGTTGGATCGTCAAGACGTAACAATAACGTTGACTCGCGGCGTTGAAGTCCCAGGACCGGTGTTCTGGCACGGTCCAGGATTGTCAGACGGTTGTCTTCCAACGGGGCACTTTCCTCGGTGAAAGAGAATCCTTGGATGGACCTATGAAGAGGGAACTTTGACGAGGATTTATTGCGACATCGTTGATGGGTCTTGGGTTTACACTGGTCCTCCTCCTCCTCCTCCTCCTCCTCCTTGTTCTCTTCATCCTCCTCCTCGCTCCTCCTGGGTAGCTGGAACTGAGGTTTCGAGTCTTCCGCCCCAAGAGGACCCTCGAGACCGCCAGCTGGCGCCCAAGACAACCCTGAGAGGCCCCATGAGGCCCCCTGGAGGCTCTAAAAACGCACGTGCGAACCGATGTAGTCAGGCCCAGTGGTCCGAATGGCTTCCGCGATCGTGCGAAGCTGTCTTCCTCTTGTGGTGGCCGCCGGAATTGCGCAAGCTGCCTGAAGCTCTGCAGAGGAATATGGGCAGGCAACCTGGGTTCAGAGAGCGAGGCCTCTCGTCGCACTGTGGGCTCGTCTTTCCCCTCTCTGTGGCAGTCAGGCCGAGCGAGGATGCGGAGTGGCGGAGACGACGAATCTCACAACTTTGGATGACTGCCAAGGGCTGCGCCGCGCATGGTGGTGCCGATCTGCAGCCACGCCGTGGCCATGCCGCGGCTCTGGGGGACACCATCCCCGGAAACCTGGGAGGGGCCACTCTGTTGTCCAAGAATGCATCGGCTCTGGCTCGGGGCTCACGGAGCACGCTCTGTCCCTCCCAGGAACCCGCGAGAGCCTGGTCAACGAGCCCCAAAACGTCGTGTCCTCTAGCAGCAGCGCCACGACCAGCGGCGTGTGCGCGCTCATGCGCGCCACTTGGCTGGTGGGCACGCCCAGCCCAGGGCAGGAGAGGGGCGGCGAGTGCAGGCTGGCTCGTCCAGCCCAGGGAGCGCGGGCTCCCCGCCCAGCGCGACACCCCCCACCCACAGGGAGCTGAATCTTATTGTGAGCGCCCCGCCGACGTGCACCCCAAAAACTGCCGTGCCCTCCCAGCGGCAGCGCCCCGACCAGCGGCGCGTGCGCGCTCGTGAGCCCGCCCAGATTCACCAGCGGGCGCGGGGGGTCGGGCAGCAGCGGGGTGCCACGCCCGGCTGGAAGCCTCACGCCATCCTGGGCATCCCCTCGGGGAAGCGGGCGCGGGCCGCCGCGGCCCAGCCCGGGGCAGGAGAGGGGCGGCGCACACGAGCTGGCCCGCCCAGCCCGGCGTGGCTTAATGGGGGGGTCACAAATGGGGGGGGGGTCAGAAAAGGTCCCCCTTTCGTGCCCCTCTCGGGCCCCTCCAGAGCACCAGGGGGCTCGTTTAGGTACCGTTTGGGTACCTTTTCAAAACCACCCTCGCCATCCCCCCATTTATGTGAAGGGGCCCTGGGACACACAAATAAATCCGCACAAATAAACAGATTCCCAATATTTTCTGATATTTTCTGGGTTTTTGTCTTCCCGCCCAATTCCCATATTTTCCAATATTTTCTGGGAATCGACGAATAATTGTGTCTGTGTGTTTTTTCCCTCCTGATTATGACCCCCCCATTACGCGGCGCCCAAATGGACGCAGGCGCCCTCCGCCGGGCCCGCCCGCCCGCCCCTGGCTCCTCCCGAGGCCTGGCCGGGGGGGGGACTGGCGGCGGGCCTCTCGGAGGCCGTCCCCGCGCGCCCGCGCCCGGCGGCTCGGCCCGGGGAGGCGGAGGCCCAGAGCTCCGGCGAGTTGCTCCTGTTCTGTGGCTGCTGTTTCAGCCCGGGCGTTTTTTTTTTTTTGTTTTTTTTTTTTTTTTGTCTTTCTTTTTTGTGTTTTTTTTTGGGGGGGGTGTTTTCTCGATTTCGGCCTCACGGAAGGTGCACTCTGGTCGTACGGCTGAAATCCCCTCCTGCCTGCGGGCCGCAGCCCCTGGCCCAGGCCGAGGGGGAAGCAAACCTCTGCTGGCCACTCGTTGGGTGTGAGAGGAGGGGGCGGGGGAAGCCTCGCCCTCGCAGAGGCGGGCGCTCTGGACAGGCTGGACACTGCGCCTGCCTGTCTCGCGAGCGGCGGCCCCACAAGGGGCCCCAGCGGTGGCGCAGGCGGGAGCGGAGAAGCAGGCGTTGGCTACACGCAGGAGCGACCCTGGGCAAGAGCGACCTTTGGTACGCGGCTCTTGCGGGGCCACATCCAGGTGCGCAAACCGCTGCTGTCGCATCGCTTTCAGCTCGGGGAGCCCGAATGGGCCCGCAGGGCGTTCCGGCGAGGGGTCACTCCTGCATGTGGCGACGGCGGCCTTCGGCGTGGAAGGTGCAACTGGCACGGCGCTGTTCTCCTTCCGCGGGGGCAGCGCGGGGTCCTCCCTCGGCGGAGGCCGCGCCGCCTGCGGGCGCGGGTGGCGCGGAATGCTGCTCGTCTGCGGCCCAGGAGCAGGGGGGCCGAGCAGCCGCGCTGCAGCGCAACTCAGTCCCCATCTGGATCTCGTCCCTTTGCGCACAATGCCCACGCCAATCTCATTCGAAATATTCCGCGTCTTTCTTTCATGCCGCTCTCGCGTGCCTTGTTCAATCTGTGCTGCACGAATACGTCATTCCGTATTCGGTGGCCTGTTTTCAGTGGTGCTTCTGTTACGCTGTACACAGAACTATCACATGGCGAGTGGCGAGATGACGTACAATTCAATACAAGGTCGATGCAGCCGTCACCGTGTCGTAGGCACTGTGTGGAGTGCCCCCATGCCTCTTCGAGCTGTTTGTGTTGACGTTTTTCCCAACCCTCCTGTTCCCCTCCTCCTCCCCCCTCCTCCTGCCGCCTCCTGCGTTGCTCCCTGGGTGGCTGCGAACTGTGCAACCGTCACCACTCTCGTGGGCTCCTGGGCGGCACGGCGGAGTCGGGGAGTAAACGGATCCATTTGAAACCTCGCAGCTCCCCGGGGCTCTATGAACTGTGCAACTGTCGCCACATTTGCGGGCTCCTGGGAGGCAAGGCGGAGTCGGAGAGTAAACGGATGATTTGAAACCTCGCAGCTCCCGGAGGGGCTACGAACTGTGCAACTGTCGCCACATTTGCGGGCTCCTGGGAGGCACGGCGGAGTCGGGGAGTAAACGGATCATTTGCGACCTCGCAGCTCCCGGGGAGGCTGCGAACTGTGTTACTGTCGCCACTCTCGTGGGCTCCTGGGAGGCACGGCGGAGTCCGGGACTGAGCGGATACTTGGAAACCTCGCAGCTCCCTGGGTGGCTGCGGACTGTGCAACTGCAACTGTCGCCACTTTCGTGAGCTGCTGGGAAGAGCGGCAGAGTATGGGAGTAAACGGATGATTTGAGACCTCGTTGCTCCCTGAGTGGCTGCGAACTGTGCTCGCCACCTTCGTGGGCTCCTGGGAGGCACGGCGGAGTCGGGGACTGAGCGGATTATTAGAAACCTCGCAACTTCTCAGGTGGCTGCGAACTGTGCAGCTGTCGCCACATTTGCGGGCTCCTGGGAGGCACGGCGGAGTCTGGGAGTAAACGGATCATTTGAGACCTTGCAGCTCCCTGGGGGGCTACGAACTGTGCAACTGTCGCCACATTTGCGAGCTCCAGAAGCACGGCGGAGTCGGGGAGTAAACGGATCCATTTGAAACCGCGCAATGCCCTGTGTGGCTGCGAACTGTGCAACTGTCGCCACTTTCGTGGGCTCCTGGGAGGCACGGCGGAGTCGGGGAGTGGACGGATCATTTGCGACCTCGCTGCTCCCTGGTGGACTGCGAACTGTGTTACTGTCGCCACTTTCGTGGGCTCCTGGGAGGCACGGCGGAGTTGGGGAGTAAACGGGTCATTTGCGACCTCGCATCTCCTCGGGTGGCTGCGAAGTGTTCAGCTGTCGCCACTCTCGTGGGCTCCTGGGAGGCACGGCGGAGTCGGGGACTGAGCGGGTACTTGGAAACCTCGTAGCTCCCTGGGAGGCTGCGAATTGTGAAACTGGCGCCACTTTCGTGGGCTCCTAGGGGGCACGGCGGAGTCGGCGAGTAAACGGATCCATTTGAAACCTCGCAGCTCCCTGGGGGCTGTGAACTGTGTAACTGTCGCCACTTTTGTGGGCTCCTGGGAAGCTCGGCGGAGTCAGGGAGAGTAACCGGATGCATTTGAAACCTCGCAGCTCCCTGGGGGGCTGCGAACTGAGCAACAGGCGCCACCTTCGTGGGCTCCTGGGCGGTCCAGCGGAGTCGGAGGCCACGCGCACTCATTTGCGACCTCGCTGCTCCCTGGGGGGCTGTGAGCTGCACAGCTGTCGCCACTTTCGTGGGCTCCTGGGCGGTCCAGCGGAGCCGTGGGCCACGCGCACCGGGCCGAGGCCTCGCTGCTCCCCTGGGTGGCTGTGCGCTGCGCAAATGTCACTGGGCTCCTGTGAGGGCCAGCGTAGCCAGGGGCCCCGCGCGCCCATTCGAGACCTCGCAGGCTCCCTAAGGGGCTGTGAGCTGCGCAAATGTTGCCACTTTCGCTGGCTCCTGGGGGGTCAAGCGGGGTCGGGGACCACGCGGATCCAGCCGAAGCTGGGAGGCGACGGAGCTCCCTGGACGGCTACGACGTGCGCATGTGTCGCCATTTTCGTAAGCTCGTGGGAGGCACGGCGGAGGTGAGGGCAGCGCAGATCGTGCATATCTGGCGATGTGTGGAGCGTTGAGGCAAATATCCGCCTCGCGTGGAGAAGGG
>CAUYUJ010019671.1:571662-586662 GCA_963575745.1 Prorocentrum cordatum
GGCGGCGCCGGTGATTAGCGCCGACGCCCGGTTGCCAACGAGGGGCAAAAGGGGGTTTTTTGGAGGCAAGGGCGAGCCAGGGCGCCCCCCTTTCGGTCGAACCGATGCGGGCCTGCGGGCAAGGCGGGCTGGACGAAAGTGGGGCGCAGCAAAGGGGGGATTTGCCAAGCAGCTCACATCACCGATTTTCCAAGCGCCTCCTGGCGCCGAAAGCGGCCATGCGTCGAGGACTGGCCCTTCGGCGGGGCGGCAACCCCCCCTTTCCTTCCCCAGCCTTTCGCCCTTCTCCTCCTCCTCCTCCTCCTCCTCCTCCTCCCCCTCTTCTTCCTCCTCCTCCTCCTCCTCCTGCTCCTCCTCCCTCTCCTCCTCCTCTTCCTCGTCCTCCTCCGTCCCCTTCTCCTCCTTCTCCCTCCTCTCTCCTCCTGCCCCCTGGCGCGCGTGATTTGAACAAAAAGTATCGCGCCCCGCGGGGTCTATTCATCAGCCCCGGGGGGTGGGGCGGTGGGTCCGGTCATGTGTCAATCACAAGCTGACATGAGGGGGAGGGGTGAAGGCTTCTTAGAAGGAGGCTGCTTTTAGAAGTCGCGGGCCTTGTCTACAGATGAAGGGCTGGGGCCCTTTGAGAAGCAGCCTCCTTCTAAGACGCCTTCTCACCTCCCCCCTGCCCTCCCCTGTGCGCGCCGCCGATGTACACCACCACGGCTGGCCACGGCCATCCTGGGCCCCAGAATGGTGTGCAGACCCTCCTGGCCTCGGCTAGGTGGGGGCTGCACACCTTGCCATGGCCCACGGCCAGGCGTTTTCGTGGCCTCGGGGATCGAAGCTCGGGGCTTATGACGTTTCCTCTTGGGCTCGACCTGGGAACGCAGCGGGGGGTCTCCACGCACGGCGGGGCGAGAGCGCTCAACCTCCAGGGGACGAGCCCGGATGGAGGCGTTTCTGTTTTCTGCCTCCACGACAGCTCCCCCAAAGCGATGGCACCTGCAATGAGGGACCTGCTGGAAGGAGAAAAGCTTGAACGGGTCCACCGCCAGGCCGAAACACGTGCAGCGCAATCCCACCAGCCCTTGAGAGCGTGAGTAGTTTAGAGCGTTTCTTCTTCCAACCCCCTTCTTCCCCTTCGGGGAAGGGTTTACCCTCCCCCTTCCCCCCTCCCCCTGGGTCTGGAGGAGGGAGGTCGCGAGACATTGGAGCGTCCAAGATGGCCTCGGCGACAAAGCCAACATCATTGATTGTACTAAGGTTTTGGCCAATTTTGGCCTCCTGGGGGAGAAACGCTAATTGAGTATCCCTGCTTCTTTGATAGATCACCTCCAAGATGGCCCCCGAGGCTCCCGAGTGCCCCAAGAGAGCCCGAAGAGGCGCCCAGGAGGCCCCAAGAGGCCCCAAGAGGCCCCAAGACGCCCCAAAGATGCCCCCAAGAGGCTCCCAAGAGACCCCCAAGAGGACACCCCGAGGCACCGAAGACACTCCAAGAAGTCACCGGGAACCCCTAAGAGGCCCCCAAGACGCCTTAACAGGCCTACAAGAGGCTCTCGAGAGACACCCGAAGAGGCTCCGAGAAGCATCCAAGAGGCCTCTGGCCTTCCTGTTCGCTCTCCTCCTCTTTCTCTTCCTCGTTCGCCTAGTCCTCCTCCTCTCCTCCTCCTCCTCCTCCTCCTCCTCCTCCTCCTCCTCCTCCACGTCTTGTTTTCGCACACGTGATATCGAAACGTCCTTGGCCCTTCAAAACTGGTGCTCCTGCTGCAGCGCTGGCCCCAAGATCGGTGGTCTGCCCCCGTCGTTCAGGATGGCGCTCTCGCCCCAGCTCGAGCCTCATTCCCAGATCCGATTCGTTTCGCGTCGTTGCCGCCCCTCATTTCCCCTCCTCCGCCTTCGGCTGATCCTTCTGCTCCTTTCTCCGTCCACTCCTCCTGCTCCTCCGTACGGATCCTTCTCCGATCTCCTCTACCACCTGTTGTTGGTGCTCCTCCGCCTCCTCCATTGCAAAGCCCTCCGTTGTCCGATTACGCAGCAACTGATGGGCCAAGTCCTGCAACTTCCATTGGGGAATCAGTCGGCGGATGAAAGTCATTCAACGCAATGGGAAGGGATGGGTCGAGGGGGTTCGGATGTCAGACGTGGCGCACGTGTTCCAGGCTTGCCCCTCTCCTCTCAACTCTCCGCTCCTCTTCTCAACACCTCCTCAATAAAAGGAAGAGGAGGGGAACGAGGAACCGGATGACAATGAGACAGAGGAGGAAAACTGAGTGAGGACGAGGAGGAAGAAGACAAGTGGAGGAGGAGGAGGAAGAGGACCAGATTAACCCCGGGATGCATCGACGATGCAACAAACCACCCACCCGTCCCACGTCTCCTCTTCATGATTCCCTACTTACAAGCCTTCCTTATCACTTCAGGAACTGCCTCGCTGAACGACGAGCACCCCGTGCACTTGCCATTCAGGCGAGGGCCTCGACTTGAGAGGAGCTGTCTCGCATCCTTCTAGCCAGTGGTAAACATCACGAATAGAAACGATCACAAGAGTCAGCGAAATTTACAACGAGACCTCCTTAAACAAATGGAACCGTTTCCCTCTCCGTGTAACCGTGGCAAACTAAATTACAAATCTGGTCATGGGTCATTCAATTTGAGGACGTCTCGAATGAAAATACCGTTTCGAAAAAGGATCGCTCTCCTCCCTGGCAGCTGTTACAGATGTTCCAGCGTCTACCCTTTGTATGAAGGAACGTTTGAAGCGCGAGCCCACTTTGAAAATCAGCCACCTTCCATCCTTGTAATTCGCAGTTGCAGCCAGTTCAGACGAGTGTGCACGGAACTAAAAGTGAGATGCCCACTTTTATAAGCAGCAATTCTCTGTTCTTTGAACTATCGCAAGCCTTTGCAATAAATGACCGCGGCGCTAGGGCGGGAGCCGTATCTTGAAAAACCAGCGGACCGCCATCCTTGAAATGGCTAATGTTGTAGCAAGAATGTGTGCGGCGCTGCGGCGATTGCCACATGTTGAGAATCAACCGTGGGGCATCCTTCAAACTGCTGCAATTTCTCACGGCAAGTCCGTGCCGTGTCGACCCTGGCGTTGGTTCCTGACACCGCGCTGGATCGTTCAACCTTGAACGATCGGCCGCTTCCGCTTCGTCCAATCGTTCAACATCGACCGATTCTGGGTCGCCGCCGGCATTCAACGTTGAGCGCCGGCGGCGGGGTCGCCGCTGGTCGGCACGACAGGGACCTACCGTAAGCGACTTTGCATGGCGCTTAGGCGAGAGCCGCTTTTGGAAAACCAGCCATCCTAGAAATTATTGATAGCTTTAGAAACGAATGTGAGCGACAGTGCAGCATTTTTGAAACCACTTGCCCTTCATCCTTGAAGCTTATCGCTGAAGTGTTCAACCTCAGGCGAGCACATGGTAAGGAAGTCTCAAGCGAACCGCCTGGCATGGCCTACGGACGCGCCTGGCGGTGGGACAGGGGGTGTGCCTGTACAAGGAAGGGGGATGGAGGAGAGCGGGAATAGAAGGACATAGGGGAGGTGTGTTGCCATGACTCGTTCTCCTCCTCGGAAACACACTTTAAAAACCAACACGACGCACACTGCAGACAAGACAAAACGCGCTCTTCGAGGATCACCGGGCAGGCGCTGGAATGCTCCTGAAAAATCGCCCGCTCGGACGGCTTTCCAAATTCATCTCGCGGAGCATGCGCTCCGTGGAGGGGAACAGCCTGGGGGGCACCTGCCCGGCTCCGCACCCACCCGCCTCCCCGCCCGAGCCCCGTCTCGAGTGCCCTATACGCGCTCCACGCCAGGGGTCAGGGCCCGGAGGCGAGGAGGCGCCGCTCAAGATCGGGGCCCCTCCGACGCACCGCGCCAAGCAGGATCTCAGCAGCGCCGGCCTCGCCGCAGAGGGGCGGCCCCGCCTCGGCGCGCACTCGAGCTCATCGGCGGGCGTGCGCACCCAGCTCGTCAGGAGCCAGATCTGACTCATTCACTCCTCACGCTCGCCCTTACCCACCCTTCCCCCCCCCACCACCCACACGAAAGCGCTTAATTGCAAGGACGAGGACGAAAAATACGGCATCCAATATTGCGAGCCAATGGGCCCAGGCAAGGGCCGCTGGCGAGGGGCGGCGGCTCACTCTCTCGCAGCTGGCGGGCCCGCTCCCGGTGAAAATTTGCCGACAAATACGGCGTCGGCGCCGAGCGACACAGTGCGCACGTCGCCCAGAAGCGCGCCGCCCGCCGTTGCCCAGCGCACGCCGCTGCCGAGGATCACGCCTGCCTGTGTGACCGCGACAGCGTCTACCAAGCGGTGCCCTGCTCGGAGAAGGCCCTCGATGATCGGGGTTTGCTAAAAGTGCCCCTGGCCAAAGGTACCCCCAACTTCTGGTGTTTTGTCGTCCCGGGTCCATTTTTGATCGTCCTGGGGCTCAATGACTGACCCCAAAGGCCGAAATCGAGGAACGACGTCCAAATTGAAACCATCTCATCGTCGGAGATCTGGGTTGGGCCCGGCACAGTTCTAGTAACACCCGAGATGATCCCGGCGCCCCCCTCGACCATCACGGATCGCACGCCGGCGCCCCGCAGGCGGCCCCAGGCGTCCCGCAGGCAGACACGCCCCCGCTCGTCGGCCAGGCAGGGCACGACGAGGGCGCCGGCGGCCTCCAGCGCCGCTCTGCGGGCAGCCTTCTCGCAGCCGGCCCCGAGCCGCTCCTCCGTGCAGAGGATGAGGGTCTGCGGCCGCCCGCCCCGCGCCCGATGGGCGAGGAGGCGGCAGCCCACGGGCAGGCGCAGGTCGCTGTCCACCACGACGGGCCGCGGCGAGGGCCCCGCCCGCTCGGCGCGGACGTCGAGGCGCGGGTCGTCGGTGGCCACCGTGCCCACGCCCACGAGGATGGCGTCGAACGAGCCGCGGAGGTGGTGCGTGAGCAGCGCCGAAGCCGCGCCGCTGAGCGCCACGGGGTGCTTCTCCTCCGTGCCGTCTGGCCGCCGGCGCACCCCGGCGATGAAGCCGTCCATGGAGCTGGCGAAGCTCAGGAGCGTGAAGGGCCTGTCGCCGCTGTGAGCCTCCGCCTCCAGCCTCAGGCCCGCGACCAGCTCAGCGGCGGCCGGGTCCAGCCTGGCTCCGCTGCCATCCGCCGCCGAGGCGCCGCTGCCGGCGAGCGACGCCTCCAGCTCGACTGTGCTGCTGGCAACCTGCCAGTCAGGTACGCCGACAGCAGCGCTGCCGTTGATGCTCTCCCCGTTGACCACAGGGCGTTGCGCCCCGAAGCCAGCAACAGCCTGCGCCAGCTGCGGCGGAAGCATGTGCGCCATCCGCCTGCGCTTGGTCTCCAAGTATCTGGCCGTCACCGGAGACGTGGGCGTCACCGTCACGGGCAGCGTGCCGTCGACCTGAACGCCCGCAGCACGGAGTCGATCCACCTTGTACGGGTTGTTGGTCATGAGCAAGATGGAGGAGATGCTCAACTCCTCCAGCACGTACTTCACTGCGCTGTAGTCGCGGCTCTCTGCAGGCAGTCCCAGGGCAAGGTTGGCATCAACGGTGTCGAGACCGTGCTCCTCCTGCATGTAGTAGGCCGCCATCTTGTTCGCGAGCCCTATGCCGCGACCTTCCTGAGGCATGTAAATTAGCACGCCCAGTCTGCGTTCCGTCTGGGCCGCGAGAGTCTGCTGAAGTTGGGGCCCGCAATCGCACTTCAGCGACCCGAAGACCTCGCCCGTGAGGCACGCGTCGTGCACGCGCACGGGGACCTGGGAGCCGTTCCCCGTGCCGCTGACGACGGCCAGGATGTCACCCACGGGCGCCTTGAAGGCCACCAACCGCAGCGGCCCCGACACGGACGGCATCGTCACCGACGCCACGCTTGTCACGCCGCCATCCCGGCGAGGCCAAGCCGGGCCCTCACGCGGCAGCCTCAACGGCTCGGCCAAGGTGGGGAACGCGCGCCGCGCCCTCGGAGGTCCCGAGGTGCGGCCCTTCGCCCGCGCGGGTCGGCGCGCCGCCGCGGCAGCCGCAGCGTCCTCGAGCTGCGTGGCCGCCGCGAAGGCGCGGCAACACAGAGCGGCACGGGAGAGCTGATGGTGCAGGAAGACGCCAACCATGCACCCACACCGATCCTGGCCAGGCCCCTCCTGGGCACAGGGTCGCTGCATGCGCCCATCCTGGCTTGGCCAGGAGGGCCTGTGCACCGATCCCGTGCCCAGGACGGGCCTGTCCAGGACCGGTGCAGATGTATACCCTGACCCCCGACGTCATGATTTCTTCATAACGTCATTCCCTGGGATCGGTTTCTCATCCTGACTCATGTTTTGACGGTCTCGAGGCCCTGTGAGGGCCCCCCATGGCAGAACACCGCGACAAACCTCCTGTCGTGATTTCTTCATGACTCGACGGGGTCTGGGCCATTGGCGCCCTCCGATGCTGGCAGCCCTGGGCCGGGCCCGGGGCGAGGCGGCGGATGGCGAGCGACCGCGCCGGCATCGCCGCCGCCGCGCCGTGGGCGGAGGCAGCGCCGTAACCGCGAGGTTGGCCGGGTCGTCGCTGCGCGCGCGCCTCGGGGCGGCCCTTTGGGCCGCTCGGGGGCCGCTTTGGGCCAAGACAGGCTGCGGAGTGACAGGCTGCGGAGTGACAAGCTGCGGAGGGTCACGAAAAAATCACGACGGGAGGCTTTTCTGCTATCGTCGGCCCCTGGGGGCTCTCACGGGTCCTGGTGTCCGTCCAAAATTGGCGGCACGCAGAGCTGGGTAGGCGGGAGGGGGAAGGCATCTTAGAAGTAGTCTGCTTCTTAGAAGGCGCCAGCCCCACATCTACAGACAAGGTCCGAGCCTTCTGAGTAGCAGGGGTGCCTCTAAGAAGCCCTTCCCCCTCCCCCCTACCCCCCTCTGCGCGTGGCTGGCCTATGCTCGCCGAATCTTCCGTGGCTTTCGACAACGAACGGGATAACCAGCGCGCCCGGGTAGCGAGCTCTCCTCCTCCTCTTCGTCCTCCTCCTCCGCCGCCTGCTCCTCCTCCTCCTCCTCCCGCTCTGCGCATGGCTGGAACACGCTACTCAGGATGAGGAGCCTGTCCCGGGGAAGCGCAGGGCTAGGGGCCGGCGGCGCGCAGGAGGGCGCGGCGCGAGGGGGGCGGCCCTGCCGCGGCGACGATGCCGACGAACGACGAACGAACGAACGAGCGAACGAACGACGACGACGACGACGACGGGTCTCTCGAGCGACGAGCGACGAACGACGACGACGACGAAGACGGGTCTCATGAGCGGCGAGCGTGTTCGCATCCACGCTCTCGCGGCCTGGAGCCTGGTGCCCCCGGGGACTCCGCATGGAAAACGTACTCGAGGCATCGCATGTCTGGAGAGCCAGGCCGGCGGCCCACGTGTGGCGCAGGCGAGGAGGCCGCCGGCGGCGCGGCCCGTCGGATTCCCGCGGGGCCGAGCGCGATCGCGCACGCGGGCTCAGCGGGGGCTCAGGGCGCTCCGCTGCTCCTCCTCCTCCTCCTCCTCCTCCCTCGCCTTGCCCTCCTCCGCCTCCTCCTCCTCCTCCTTGTCCTCGTCCTCGTCCTCCTCCTCCTCCTCCTCCTCGTCCTCGTCCTCCTCCTCCTCATCATCCTCATGTCACGGCACTCGGGCCAGACAATGAACGAAGGCATTTGTGTTTGCGCGCGGGCATGCATCATCGACGTCGGCTTTGTTCGCAAAGGCCCAGGAAGGGAACAGAAGGGTCTTGGGCCCGTCCAAGGTCCCGGACCTGGCCGAAATCGGCGCGCTTCACCTTAACGCCCACCGCGGCATTTCAAGTGGACTTGAATCGACCAAAATTTCGGCCAGCGCCCATGCATTTGTTTTGGCAGTATCGCGCTGGCGTTTCGTCCCTTGCGGGAGTCTTCCGAGCCAGAGTGACAGCACTGATGATGTGCACGCAAAAGTGCATGGAAGTATTGCTTGCCCCAAAACGTGTGGCATGAGTTGTGAAAGAACGAGTCAAGCCCCCGCCCTCCCTACCTCTTAGCCCGGGCTTCCAGGCGTGGGGATGCCGCCTCCTGCTCGTCCTCATCGCCGTCGTCGTCGTCGTCGTCCTCCTCTTGCCTTCTGTAGCTGCTCTTTTTCCTCTTCCTTTCGACTCGAAGGAATGATCCCCACAAAGCGCCCACACGCTGGCGGCCCGGAGCTCCAGGGACTGGAGGCCGGACGAGTACGGGCGTCTGTATTGTTGCAGCTGGTCTTCGCTCTGGTCCTAATGCTCGGAGGAGGAGGAAGCCTGAATGGCGATAGGCCTCCGCCACTACGCTCAACGACGAAGAGCACGAGCTTCTTTGGACGCGTCTGATACACAATATGGCAAGCTCCTGCCTCGACGACGTGGGCCGCAATGTCAGGCCCCGCGGTGAGCCGTTCAACCTTGAGCGATCTTTGCTCTCGGAAGTCTCTGGAGATTGCCGACCGCATCTGTCGCACGGGTTCAACGGGCTTTTTTTTCCAGCGCAAGGAATGTTGGGAGACTCAAGATGGGAATCGCTGAGGGGACGAAACGCGGATAGACCAAATCCCATGTCCTCGAAGTGGATTTCTGGGCAAATTCACGAGAGCTCCACCAACACAACGGAGTCACAATGCGACTTCTCGGACGGCATATCGTGCACTGGAGTCGACCATTCCGAACGAAGCCTGGCCGCCACAGAGGAGAGGACGCGGGCTGCTCTTTGTGGGCCTCGGTGGCTGCGAGCGGTCCTCGGAGGACGTTTGGCCTGGAACGCCAGCGCCTGTGTCGCCGCCGCACCGAGGTTGCGCCAATCTGCCGAAGACAACTTCGCAACAAAATCTCATACATTTTTCTGGCTGGTCTCTCGAGCCGCGTCGAGCCGTGGCCGCGAGGGGGGCCACCTGATATCCTAGCAAAACGGGCAGAAGGCTCGAAGCTGGAGGGGTCGCGTCCGCGTAAAAGTGACACCAACCCGCCGAGAACGAACTTGCGCGGAAGCCGCTCCTCGGTGGAAACCGGGGCGGCGAGCGGAAGCAGCATGGATGGACCCAGGCCCGCGCCGAGCCTTGCCGAGTGCCGCCGCGGTTGCCCTGGCGGGGTCCTCGTCCAGGCCGTGCACGTACCTCCGCACCGCTTGGGGGGCCCGTGCATCGCGACGTGCGGGGCCACAAGCTGCGCATGCCGTCCTTTCGCCCTCCTCCCTCCACCGCGCTTCCTCCTCCACCCTTCCTCCTCCGCCTCCCTACTCCTCCTCATCCTCCTCATCCTCCTCCCTGTTCTCTTCCCCGTCCTCCTCCACGTTTCCGTTCCCCTCCCCCTCCCCCTTCCCCTCCCCGTCCTCCTCCGCATCCTCCGCGTCCTCCGCGTCCTCCTCCTCCTCCTCCTCCTCCTTCTCCTCCACCTCCTCCTCTTCCTGCCCCGCCTCCTCTTCCTCCTCCTCCTCGTCTTTCTCTTTCTGGTTCTCCTCCTCCCTTTGAGCGATCGCGACTCTCCGCTAGCACAAGCCTCTTGATCTTGGCCGATTTCTGGCCACTGGCGATGATCATGGACGCCATCGCAAGCGCGGCCTCCGCGTCGACGCGGCGCGACGAGTTGCCAGCCTACAAGGAAACGGATGATGATGAGGAGGAGGAGAAGGAGGAGGAGAAGGAGGAGGAAGAGGAGGAGGAGGATGAGGAGGAGGAGGAGGAGGAAGAGGAGGATGAGGAGGAGGATGCGGAGGAGGATGAGCAGGATGATGAGGAGGGGGCGGAGCAGGATGATGATGCTGATGCTGATGCTGATGCTGATGCTGATGATGATGATGATGATGATGATGAGGAGGAGGAGGAGGAGGAGGAGGAGGAGGAGGAGAAGTAGGAGAAGGATGAGGAGGCGGATGAGAGGGAGCAGAGGAGGAAGAGGAGGAGGAGGAGGACGAGGAGGAGAAGGATAATGAGGAGAGAAGGATGAGGAAGAGGAGGAGAAGGAGGAGGAGGAGGAGGACGACGAGGCGGAGGATGAGGATGAGGAGTAGGATGAGGAGGAAGAGGGGGAGCGGATACAATACCAGAGCCATCAGCACCCAGCGCCCAGGAGGAGGAGGAGGAGGAGGAGGAGGAGGAGGAGGAGGAGGAGGAGGAGGAGGAGGAGGAGGAGGAGGAGGAGGAGGAGGAGGAGGAGGAGGAGGAGGCGGCGCCCTTGACCTCCAGCGACGCGGCGCCCGCTTAGCGCACGGAGCCGAGGGGCAGACGAAGATTGCGGGCAGAGGAAGGGACGCCGGGCGACGAGCGGGGGACGGCGGGGCGATGCGGCGGCACCGCCCGCGGCATACACATACACTTTCGGAAGTCCGCTGGGTTCTCGTCTTGAAGAGATAGTGCTCCGCGTTCCTCTCCTCTCCTCTCCTCCTCCTCCTCCTCCTCCCCTCCCTCCTCCTCCTCCTCCTCCTCCTCCTCCTCCTCCTCCTCCTCCCCTCCCTGCCTCTGCCCTCCGCATGTCCTCCATGGGGTGCTCCACCGAAGGCCACAATGGCAGGGTCCGCATGCAGTTCCACCTCAATTTCGGCGCACCCCTCACACGTTTCGCGGCCCCATAAGGTGCTCCACCGAAGGCCCCAGTGGCAGGGTCCGCATGCAGTTCCACCCCCAATTCTGGCGCACCCCTCACACGTTTCGCGGCCCCATAGGGTGCTCCACCGAAGGCCCAATGGCAGTGTCCGCATGCCGTTCCACCTCCATTTCGGCGCACCCCTCACTCGTTTCGTGGCTCCGTAGGGTGCTCCACCGACGGCCCCAGCGGCAAGGTCCACATGCAGTTCCACCCCAATTTCGGCGCACTCCTTACACGTTTCGTGGCCCCATAGGGTGCTCCACCGAAGGCCCCAGTGGCAAGGTCCGCATGCAGGTCCACCTCCGCACCCCTCACACGTTTCGTGGCCCCATCAAGTGCTTCACCGAAGGCTCTAGCGGCAGGGTCCGCATGCAATTCAACCTCCATTTCGGCGCACCCCTCACACGTTTCGTGGCCCCATGGGGTGCTCCACCGAAGGCCGCCGTGGCAAGGTCCGCATGCAGTTTCACTTCCCTTTCGGAGCACCATGGAAGGCCCCAGTGGCAGTGTCCGCATGCCGTTCCATCTCATTTCGGTGCACCCACCCCTCACACTGGTGCTCCACCGAAAGCCCCAGTGGCAGGGTCCGCATCCCCCTCCATTTCGGCGCACCCCTCACACGTTTCGTGACCCCTCATGGTGTGGCCACCGACGGCCCCAGTGACAGGGTCCGCATGCAGTTCCACCTCCATTTCGGCGCACCCCCTCACACGTTTCGTGGCCCCATAGGGTGCTCCACCGAAGGCCCCAGTGGCAGAGTCCGCATGCGTTTCCACCTCCACTTCGTCGCACCCCTCACACGTTTCGTAGCCCCATAGGGTGCTCCTCCGAAGGCCCCAGCAGCAGCAGGGTCCGTATGCAGTTCCACCCCGATTTCGGCGCACCCCTCACACGTTTCGTGGCACCATTCCCCAGTGGCAGGGTCCGCATGCAGTCTCACACGTTTCGTGGCCCCATAGGGTGCTCCACCGAAGGCCCCAGTGGCAGGGTCCGCATGCAGTTCCACTTCCATTTCGGCGCACCCCTCACACGTTTCGTGACCCCATAAGGTGCTCCACCGAAGGCCCCAGCAGCGGCAGGGTCCGCATGCAGTTCAACCTCCATTTCGGCGCACCCCTCACACGTTTCGTGGCCCCATGGGGTGCTCCACCGAAGGCCCCAGTGGCAGCGCCCGCGTGCCGCCGACGCCATCCCACTTTGGCACACCTCTCACGCGTTTCGCCCCCCCCCCCCCCCCCCCCCACCCCGCCCACAAAGAGCTGCACCGACGACGATGACTGCGGCACTCACAACTGCATATGGTTGGGTCCTTCGCCAGGCTAATTTTTGTTCTTCGAATCTCGGTTATTGTTAATTCGTGGACCATCCTCGCGAGTCGGCGACGGCTGGCATGGACCATGACCAAGATCGGTGGTGAAAGGATCCCTTGATATCTCGGTTCTGATCATCGTACTTCTTCCCTTGAAGAAAAAGGCGAGGAAGAGGAGCCGGGCTGGGAGGGCGGCAGCTGCGCACCCACGCGGATAGTGGGGGCCCACTCTGGGTCCAGGGAACAGCGTATGCGTACGATGATGACTATCATCATCAGCACCATCACCATCACCATCACCTCCATCACCATCATCAGCCTCATCATCAAAAAACCCACCACCCTCATCACCTCCACCATCATCAGTCTCTCCATCACCGTCACCATCACCATCATCATGATCATCATGATCATCATGATGATCATCATCATCATCATCATCATCATCATCATCATCATCATCATCACCGTCACCACTACCAACACCATCACCATCACCATCACCATCACCATCACCATCACCATCATCATCATCACCATCATTATCATCATCATCATCACCATCATCACCATCACCACAACCACCATCACCGGCATCGTCGTCATCGTCGTTATCGTTCTCGTCATCATCATCACCAAAAAACCAGCATCACCATCACCACCATCATCACCATTACCATCACCATCACCATCACCATCACCGTCACCATCGCCGTCATCACAACCACCACCATCATCATCAACATCATCATCATCAATATCCTCATGACCATCTTCATCATCATCATTATCATCACCATTACCATCATCATTATCACGAAGAACATCATCAACATCATCATCGTAAGCATCGTCACCATGATCAGCATCACCATCATCATAAGCACCATCACCATCATCACCATCAGCAACATCATCATCATCACCACCACCATTAACAGCATCATCATCACCCACAGCATCGTCTTCATCATCGGCATCGTCATCGTCATCGTCATCATCGTCATCATCATCAACAACACCACCACCATCACCATCACCACCATCATCACAATCATCATCATCATCACCATGACGATCACCATCATAATCACCAGTACCATCAGCATTACCATCACCATCACCATCACCATCATCACCACCATCATCATCATCACCATCATCATCATCGTCATCATCATCATCATCTCATTATCATGATTCTCATCGCCATCGTCATCGTCATCATCGTCGCCATCAAACTTATCATCGTACCACCGTCATCGTGTCGCCATCGCCGGATCATAGCCATCGCCATCGTCATCGCCATCATCATCATCATCATCATCATCATCATCATCATCATCATCATCACCATCATCATCATTACCGTCATCATCATCATCATCACCATCATGATCATGATCAGCATCATTATTACCATCATCATCATCATGATCGCCATCACCATCACCATCATCACCATCATCATCATCAGCATCATCATAATCATTACCATCATCACCAACTTCAACATCATCAACATAATCATTATCACCATCACCATCATCATTAACATCATCATGATCATGACCATGATCATGATTATGATGATGATGATGATGATGATCATCATCATGATCATCATCATCATCGTCATCATCGTCGTCATTGTCGTCGTCGTCATCATCATCATCATCATCATCACCATCATCATCATTGATGAAGCGTCCCGCGACAGGCGGCGCGTTCGGCTTGCAGGTGGGGGCGGACACGGCGGCGCCGCCCTCGACCTCCAGCGACGCGGCGTCCGCGCTCCGGAACATCAGGTCCAGCGTGGCGGACTCCTGCGGGCGCACACCCAGACCTCTAATGTATGGACAATCTTGCGAAAAAGTTGGCCAGCGTGGACCTCCTCCTGCTGCTCCTCCTCCTCCTCCTCCTCCTCCTCCCACTCCTCTTACTCCTCTTACTCCTTCTTCCTCCTCCTCCTCCCCCTCCTCCTCCTCTTCCTCCTCCTCCTCCTCCTCCTCCTCCTTCTCCTCCTCCTCCTCCTCCTCCCCCTGTGAAGGTGAAAGATCTGTTGTGCAAGCCATGCTGTGTGCCCACGGGCGGCCACCAAGAACATCCTCGGGTTACCCACCCAATTTCTTAGCAAAAGCCAAGTGAGAGCCCCTGAATGCAAACACTGCTTGGGGACACGTCCCGTTACTCGCCCGACCCCAAGACGGTCCCGAGAGTACCTTGCGCCTCAGCTCGTGCCTAGGTACCGTACAACCAGTTGAAAGCGTGCGCTTTCCTTGCCGCCTCACTGTGTGATGCATCGAGTGCTCCTTGAATCGTCGCGTCACGTCTCAAATGCAACCTGCTTCGGGGGATATGATTAGTTGCGACCAGCCAGTTGAGCGTCTCAGCGACCCACGGACGCACACAGGGTGTATGTGTGTGTGTGTGTGCCCATCGGTAGGAGTGTTTTTTCCAAACCATCCTGTGGTGTTGGGTCCCCCTCACACGTTTGGTGGCCCCAGAAGAGAGCTCCACCGAAGGTCCCAGCCGCAGGGTCCGCATGGCGTACTCGCACCCGATTCAGCACACCACTCACACGTTTCGTGGCCTGGAAGGGAGCTCCACCGAAGGCCCCAGCGGCAAAGTCCGCATGCAGTTCCACCCCCAATCCGGCGCACTCCTCACACGTTTCGTGGCCTGGAAGGGAGCTCCACCGCAGGCCCCAGCGGCAAGGTCCGCATGGCATACCTGCACCCGATCGGGCACACCCCTCACACGTTTCGTGGCCCCATGGGGAGCTCCAAAGAAGGCCCCAGCGGCAGGGTCCACATGGCGTGCCCGCGCCCGATTCAGCACACCCTTCAAACGTTCCGTGGCCCCAAAGTAGCCCCTCCGAAGGCCCCAGCGGCAGGGTCCGCATGGCGTACCCACACCCGATTCGGTACACCCCTCACACGTTTCGTGGCCCCGCAAGGAGCTCCACCGAAGGCCCCAGCGGCAGGGTCTGCATGGCGAACCCGCACCCGATTCGGCACACCACTCACACGTTTTGCGGCCCGGAAGGGAGCTCCGCTGAAGGTCCCAGCGGCAGGGTCCGCATGGCATACCCGCATCTGATTCGGCACACCCCTAA
>CAUYUJ010019671.1:591662-601662 GCA_963575745.1 Prorocentrum cordatum
GGCAGGCTGGGTCGATTGCCTGGTGCGGGCCCAAGCATCGCTCGCATCGATGACTGCGGCGACGTGGGCACGCCCCCGCGGCGCATCCATTGCGGTCGCGATTCCGGGCGCAGCGCAGCTCCACGCCGTCATCGTCAACGACGTGGCGGCTGTCGGGCCAGGTTCTCTTCTCCTTCAAGTTCTGGAAGCAGGTCACCTGCGCCTCCGGCCGCCTGCGCTTGCGGAGCGGTCGGGCTCCTCCTGCGCGGGCCCGGAGCGGCCCCTGCGAGCCGAGCCTGATATGCTCGAGGCCCGTCGTGCCCCCGGCGTCGGCAACCTGGCTCGCAGTTGCCTTGGTCACCCACTCGTTTGAGATGAGAACCTGGGCGCAGAAGCTGAGGAACTTGGTGGTCCGGTTCCCGAAGGGGCCCCAGATGCCAGAATCGGTGTAGGGGGCCTCGTCTTGCGCCCACACGAAGGCCAAGGCAGAGATCTGCTCGGAGGACGTGTCTTCGTAGTCTGCTGTGGGGCCGCCGTTGGTGACCTCGAACGTCTCGTCGATCTCCTCTAGCTTGGCCTCATCAAGGGTTCGGTACTCTCGGCGGTTGCCCTGGATGATCACGGTGCTGATTTCTCGACCGTGGACACCCGCCGTCGCTGGCTGTTCTTCCCTGGCTGGCGCAGGGCGCTGCGGCGTGAAGATGCCCAGCTGCGGAAGGTCAAAATCACCCAGTGCCCCAAATTGACCCAACTGCCGTACAAAGCGGCCGCGCTATATCCCCGTGAGCGGTTGACCGCCTGACCCCGTCGTGGCTGCCATGGCGGTCTTAGGGTCGGCCTCGAGGACGGAGAACAAGTCAAGTAAAATGGTGTCCTCACCGCTCCCCCAACACGTAACCAAGTCGCAGAAAACACTCGCGCTGAAGCCCAACATCTGCACAGCCACGGTGGCGTACACGCCTCCGTACCGGCCGCCTGAAGCCGCCGCGCGGGGCTGAGCTACGGTGCTCCTCGAGGCCACGCCCGGAGCAGCACTGGGTGCTGGTGCAGGCGCGAGGGGGGCGCCACCCACTGGCGCCGGCGGCGGAACAAACCCCGCGGGCGGCGCGGCCGCCCCCGCCTTTGCAAATGTGTCCTCCGCACCACCGATGTTGAGGCTCTCTGCCAAAGCGGCGGGCGGCACCGCTGGATCCGCCATTCCCCCCGCGGTAGGTGTGAGCGGAGCCTGGCAGGGAAAGAAAATAAAGAACCCTCCCTCGAGTCAGAGCGGGCGCGACTGGCCCCAAAATGGCCACGACAAGTGCGCGCCTCGCGGCGCACCCACGCCGCCCGCCCTCATTGCACCCCCGTTCACGAGTGAACTATGCGGCAAATAACTTCAGAGACGAGGAGGAAGAAGAGGATTAGGATGAGGAGGAAGAGGAGGAGGCGGACGAGGATGATGAGGACGATGAGGAAGAGCTCACGGTGGGAAAACGTTCCACGGCGGCGAGCCGAAACGTCGACATGTACCATGGATACAACATGAAGGCAGTCTGAACAATATCTCAACGCAATCTGGACGCAACCTGTCCTAGCCTTTCTTGTGCACCTCTTTCTGTTCCATACACCCACCCTTGGGAAGAAGAAGCGGACGAGAGGGCCATCAGGAGGGCGAGGAACGGCAGCAGGAGGAGGAGGAGAAGGTAGAAGGGAGGACGACAAAGACGACGACTATGAGGGCTACGACTACGACTACGACCACGACTCTCACGGGCGAGGCGGGCAGACCCTAACGGGCGGGGAAATTAAGGTAGCGTGCAAACCATCCAATCGGACATCCACGAGAGCGACGACGACGAAGAGGGCGACGACGACGACCATGGTAACGACGACGACCAGGGCGACGAGAACGACAACGACAAGGGCGGCGACTATGACAACGGCGACGACGAGGGCGATAACGACGACGACGATGAGGATGACGACGACGATGGGGCGACAGCAGGAGAGCCCTCATATAGAAATAGAGAGAGAGATAATGAGAAAATGCAAAGAACCCCGTGACGGAAACATGCCAAGGACGGGAGCCCGTGAAAATGCAGAGAACCCCGTGACGGAAACATGCCAAGGACAGGAGCCCGGGAGGTTCGGGTCGGGCGGGGCAGGAACGCAGCGTGCAGGCCATCCAGCTGGACATCCACGAGGGCGAGAACGACGACGAGGGCGACGACGACTACAGCAACGACGACGACGAGGGTGGCAACGACGATGACAATGAAGGGGACGACGATAGGGCGACAACAGTCCACGCTCAAGATCTCCAAGGACCATCGACCAACCAGGATTCCTCCCTGCTAAGCGCGACTGACGTCGAGGTGGGGGAGGGGGGGGTTGCAGGCAGGTTTGAACGGGCGAAAGCAATTTTCAGAACACTTGTTCGCCATCGGGGACGCCTGTCCCAGGGCGGCTGGGAAGTTTATTTCTCTACGGTGGCATGTGGGGGAATAAACTGTCCAGCCGCCCTGTGACGGGCGCTCTTGAAAGTGGAACAACTCATGTTATGCCGTTCTTCGCCCGCTAAAGGGTGCAGCCTGGCCGTAGGCTCGGCGCAACGCTCGCATGCAAGGTGCGGATCGGCCCGTGGCCGTGGGGGGTGGCCTCGAGGGAAAAGAACATCCTGGGCGGAGCTCCCGCACCGCCAAGAGCCGGCAGCTCAACCAACGTTTTTTTGGAAAAAGGATGACCGGAAGCACCAGCGACGATGCATCTGCGAGGCGATCGAGAGGCCCAGGTGCCTCTGACCTCTGTTTGATGGGGATGGGCCGACGCACCAGCGATGATACCGATGCTCGATCACCTTGGCGCGGGGTGAGCGCAGCAAGAGCAAGCGGGCGCGGCGGGCGGTGCCTGGGTCAGGTGCAGCACCTCGGCAAGCACCCCTCCTGCTCGTTCCGATCGACAAGCGCTGACTGGGCTCGCGACCGCACCGGATCTGCTCGCCGGCGATCGGAAATCTCGATCGGCGAGGCCCGCTCGCCTGTGCTCCCCAGCGGGTGCGCGCTGCCCTGAAGGAGCCCCAGCCTCGAGGCCTAGGATGAGGCGGCCTGGCCCAACAGCAAGGGGTCCTGCATGCCGGCGCTTGGATGCTCCACTTCTGGATCTGCTCCGTTTGGCGTGACCCCGTCAACGATTTCCAGATGTTTTGGGGCGGGATCGAGGACAGCACAAATGGAGCGTATATCACGTGGACATTTTCGTGTTGTCGAACCGAAACTACGACGCCGACATCATGCTTCACCTTGTAGGAGGGACCTAAGTCCAGCATAGAGACAGAGTCCTGACCACCGCTTGTTTAGAGCTGGAACCCGTCTCGAGAAGGGCCCCCCCACCAAGATGATGACTGCCGTTTGTCGGAGAGCACGCGCGATGTCACGTCGGACGGTGCCTTCGCGTGGCAAGGTTAGTGTGCTCCCAAATCGCTACCGCGCCCACTTCTGGGCAGGGGCACTCGCACCACCAAGATCAAACGTATTGGTCACAGCGGGACGTTGAACTGCAACGCGGGGTTCACAAAGACTTTGCCTGCAACGCCCCAACGTTTCGCATGAACTTGCCTACCTAGGGGGCACGCATTTTTCCACGACGAGCAACCGCGAACTATCGCCATCGGACGAGCGTATCGGGAGCAGCGCCCACACGCAAATCTGTAGGAGGAGAGCCAGCCAGTCATGCAGATCTAGGGGCGTGCAAGCTGCGAAACAGAGGGAGGACCCCCTATCAAACTCTGCTCTTGCACCCGATCTGGGGTCCCCATCCCAAAAGAGCCCTTTTGTGACGGCCGCAGGGCTCGGAGACGGCACGCGAGGGGGCTCAGCACGTTGAACGACTGGGCACCGCCATTTTTGTGGCGACGTCCAGATCTGCGTGTGGGCCTCCGTCCCCCCGCTCCCTTGCCCTCCCTCCCTCGCTCCCTCGCTGCGCTCCCTCGTTTCGCTCCCTTACCTCGGTCCCTACCTCCCTCGCCCCCCGAAGTCATCTAAATACGCAAGAGCCCAGGACCCCGTAGACGAGGGCTTTGATAAACCATGACGATCAGGCGCACTCGGCAAAACTCCAACCGTGGGTCGAACAATTCTTCATCATTCGCTTCCTCCAGCTGGGTTTTTTCGGAATCATGGTTTGCAATGTCCTGGTTCCAGGGGCTGTGAAAAAAAACTTCGATCCTCGCTCCGTCCTTCGCCGCCCTCCACAAGCCGCCTAAATACGCAAGCGCTCAAAAGCTGCTGAACATAAAGGCGATCGACCGATCGATCGATCGACTCGACGTTTGAAGATCGAACAATCCTCGAACCTCCAATGGGGGAGGACCTCTCCACGGAAAACCCAAGAGAGTAAGAGCGCCCCAAGATGTGATTCTCGGGGCTTCTCGGGGCTCCTGAGGGGCGAGGCATATTGGGGACGCCCCACTCAGAGCCAAAATCGCATCTGGGGGGCATCTTTGGGGGCCGAAGTGGAGCGGTGAGGGGGGCCCGCGGGGGCCTGACAATATGGGCGGCTGGGCGGGCGGGCCAGAGGAGGAGGAGGAGGAGGAGGAGGAGGAGGAGGAGGAGGAGGAGGAGGAGGGAGGAGGAGGAGGAGGAGGAGGAAGAGGAGGAGGAGGAGGAGGAGAGGAGGAGGAAGAGGAGGAGGAGGGAAGAGGAGGAGGAGGAGGAGGAGGAGGAAGAAGAGGAGGAGGAGGAAGGGGAGGAGGAAGAGGACGAGGAGGAGTCGTGAACCGCGTGAACTCAGGGGCAATTTTTGTAGATTTCCCCAAAACTAAATGCCTCGATCCGGCGTGTGAACTTCAAAGAGCCTCAGCAAGAGCTTCAGCTCTGAACCTAAGCAAGAGCTATAACTCTGCTCGGGGGGGGTCGCCGGGGTGGCTTTGCTGGGGAAGGGGGGGAAATGGGGGGGGCGGTCCCCCATCTGGCGTTTTCTTCATGATTTGCGCATCCAGACCCCCCCCCCGGGAAGGGGCGGAGGGGGGGGGGCTCCCCCATCTGGCGTTTTCTTTATGATTTGCGCATCCCGAACATGTTTCGGGGGGTCCCAAGGACCCCCTCGGATCTGGCCGCTACCGCCCCCAGGACCCTCCCCTCGGAACCATCCCCAGACCCACCCGGGACCGCTCCAAGCACCCCTCCAGAGGAGAAGAAACAGGACCGGAATAATCGAGGAGGGAGGAGGCCACAGAACCGCGAAGATCACCGAATCTGGAGCCCCCCAGATCGGCGGCACTGGCCGGAGGCCATTACAATCAAATTCTCTAGCAGGTCGGCGCCCGTTCCCGCTTCGGAATGAGTTTACGCCAGAGCTGATTCAAAGGATGGTTGGCACAAGTTCCAGGACGCGAGATTTCACTCCGGAGTAAGATTGTTTCGCGCTAGATTTGGCGCCAACATTCTCACGACTTTTCTCCAGGAGTAGACTCGCGGGTCCCACGGCGGGGCGAGCCAACCCTTGCCCGTGAACTCACTCCGGAATAGATTCGCGGGTGCCCAGGCAAATAAGGCCGACCTTGCCAACTGGAGTGAACTCGCGGGTCCCAGGGCGGATCGGGCCAACCTTGCCCGCGAACTTACTCCGTAAAAGATTCGAGGGTGACAAGGCAGATAGGGCCAACCGTGCCAGTGAAATTACTCCAGAATGAACTTGCGGGTCCCAGGGAGGGTCGAGCCAGCCCCGTCCGTGAATTTACTCTCGAATGAATTCACGGGTAAGGCTGGTTCCATCAGCCCCCTGTGAGCTTTCGACAAGTTCGGAAACATTCCAAACGTTGTTGCGAAAACATTCGGCGAAGTGTCCCAAAAGCCGGGAAGCTCCTCATACATTTCATCTGGTATGCTCTGTGAAGCCTCTGAGACGCTCCTGGGAAGCCTGTGAGCAACCTTCGTGAAACTAGGAGAGACGCCGCTCAACAGCCTGCAGGAAGCCGTTTTGACAGCCTTTCAAAGCATTCGGAGAGTACGCTCCAGAATGAATGGTACGAACAACGTTTCAGAAACTTGCGTCAAATCTCTCGGATGCCTCAGAGCGGCCTGCCCGATTGCCCTGGAATATTTTTACGACCGCATTTTCCTACGCCTTTGGGTTCTTACGACAGCCTTATCCTAACTCCATGGGATACTAACGAGCGTCCAATCCTAACTTTTTTTGGGCTCCTGCGACAACTTCATTTTCATAACTCCTTCCCATGACAACATTACCCTGGCGCCTTTTTTTCTGATGCGAGCTCCGTGGGTTTTATACGAAAGCCTGCTCCCAACCCCGTGGGGTTATTACAAATACATTGTGCTAGCTCCGTGGGTTTCTTGCGAACACCTTATCCTAACTCCTTGGGTTTCCCGCGAACGCCTTATCTTATCTCCTTGGGAATTCTGGCGAAACCTTATCCGAACAACCTTATCCAACTCCTGGGGATTCTGACGAACACCTCGCCCTACGAGTACCGTATCCTAACTCCGTGGTTTTTACGACACCAAATCCTGAACCGTTGATGTTCTCGCGAACGCATTATCTGAAAACCGCGGGGTCTTGCGAGCATCTGATCCTAACTCCTTGGGGTTCCTACGACAACCTTATCCTAAGTCTTGGAATTTCTCACCGACACATTGTGTCCTAACCCCTTGGGATTCCGACGAACACCATGTCTGATATCTTCGGGATTCTTACAACGACCTCGCACCCGCTCTTTGGAATTGGTTCGAGCACCCTATCCTAACTCCGTGGGGTTCTCGCGAGAACGTTATCCGAAGTCATTGAGGTATGCACGAACACCGCATCCTAAATTCCTAGGGCCCTTGCGAACACGTCATCCCAACCCGTAAGGGTTCGCGCACACATCCGATCCTGCCGATGATATTCTAACCGAACCCTTATCGTAATCCCTTGGGGGTGATACGGCAATCATATCCTGACCCTTTGGGGATTCTTACGAAAACCCCCATCCGACCTAATGTGACAATTCCGACAACCCTTTCTCAACTTCTCGGGATTCTCACGCAAACCTTATCCCACCCCCTTGAGGATCTTACGAACACGTCATTCTAAACCGCTTGGCTCTTGCGGCAATCACGCCCCGGCTCGTTGGGATTCCCGGGGGAACTTTATCCCAATGCGCGGGGGATCTGACGAAGACCTCATCGTAAGCCCTTGGGGGTCTTGCGAAAGCCTCATCCTGCATCCTTGGGGCTCATGCGAGCAAATTATACTGAATCCTTGGGGTTCTGCTGAAAAGCTTATCCTATCCTCTTGGGGCTATTGCGACACCTGGTCTTATCTCCGTGGGTTTCTTATGGTAACCCTATCCTAACTCCTTGGGCTTCTTGCGACAACCTCATCCAAACTCCTTGGGGTCAGTCTGAACACGTCACCCTAACTCTTTGGGCATCTTGCGCAAATCTTACCCTAACCACTTGGGATGCTTGCGAAAACCTTATCCTGACTCCAGGGGATTCTGCGGCAACCTGATCCCGCTTTCTTGGAATTCTTACGACGACCTTCTTGTAACTCCTTGGGTTTTTCACGCACACCCCGCCCCAACTCCTTGATTTTTTTACGAACTCGGGACCCTAAATCCTTGGGGTTCTTACGGACACCTTGTCAAACCTCTCCGGGGCTCTTACAATAGCTTTATCCCAACTCCCTGCTAGTATTCGGACAACTCGTCTTACCCCCTCAGGAACCATACGAACACCTTATTCTAATTCCTTGGAGCTCTCACGAAAACCGTATACAGACTCCGTGGGGTTGTTACGAAAGCCTTATCCCAACTCATTGGGTTCCTTGTCCAATCCCACCAGCCGTCTGGGCGTGAATGGTTTAGGGCATTTTCTCTTTTCTATCTGCCCTTCTTCCCCTTCAGGGAGGGGTACCGCTCCCCCTACCACCTCCCCCTGGACCTGGACGGGGCGCCCCGCGATCGATTGGAGGGTCCAAGATGGCCCATGATGGCTCGAAGAGGGCCTCAGAGAGCCGAAGATGGCCTCCAAGACGGCTCAAGATGGCTTCCAAGATGCTCAAATACCGCCTCAAGACGGCTGCAAGTGGCCTCGAACCACCTCCCAGAGAGCTCCCAAAGTCGCCCCAATCGTGTTCTGCTTTCTCGCCTTTTCGCTTCCTGTGGCCTTCCGAAGCCTCAAGATGTCTCCAAGATGGCCCGAGGAGGCACCAAGAAAGCCCCAAGAGGGCCCCAAGACGGCTCCAAGAGCGCCCAAGGGCGTTCCAACAGGGCCCCAAGAGGCGATTTTAGAGGCTCTAGAGGGGCGGCGCTGATGAAGGACCCTCCCTTCTTTGATCGATATCCTACAAGATGGCCTCAACAGGGCCTCCAGGGCTCCCAAGAGCCCCACGAGGCTCCCCCGAGGTACCTCAACGGCCCCAAGAGGCCTGCGCCCCTCACCGGCACCCAAGACGCCCAAGGGGCTCCCGAGACCGCCAAAAGGCAGCCAAAAGGCATCCAAAACGGCCTAAGTGGCCTCCAAGGACCCCCCCGGGCATCCAAGAGGCCTCTGGCCTTCTGCTCGCCCTCCTCCTCCTCCTCCTGCTTCTCATCTGCTTCTTTCTTCTCCTTCTACCTCCTCCTCCTCCATTTACTCCTGCATCCTCCTCCTCATTCGACAGGTAATGGCTCCCCCCATCTCGCTCCTGCACTTCCCTGGTCACCCCAACTTTCCTAGGCATAATTTCTGGATGGGCTGGCGGGGATACGCGAAACGTTCACCATTTCTCATCTGAACTCCGTGTGGACCCCGCGAAAACTGTATCCTACCTCCTTGGCGAAAACCTCATCCAGTAACTCCTTGGGGACGCCCCATAGGGACTCCAAAAAGCTTCCGACTGACATCCGAGGAGACCCCTAAAGGCTTCCAAGAGGCCTCTGGCTTTTCTGCTCGTCGTCGTCGTCGTCCTCCTCCTCCTTTTCCTCTCCCTCATCATCCTCATCTTCATCCTCATCCTTATCCTCATCAGTCAATTCCGCGCCTTGCCCCCCCCTGCTCCTCCCCCTCCCCATCGTCATCCTCAGCAGCTTCTGATAAACTGAAGACAACATTCAGGATGATGCTTCTGGGGCGCTTTGGATGCGTATCCGAAGGTCTTCGGAGAGGCAGGCCTTTCAGAGACATCTGAAAAACCTCTCCAAGCTCATTAGAGGCTTCTGACAGGCTCGCCACTGGCGTCTGACAAGCTTCCGAGATGCTGCCCATATGCTTATGATCAGCATCTCTGACGCTGGCCTGAGGCTTCCAACAAGCTTCAGAAGCGCCTGGGAAGCTTCTACACGGCTTCTCTGTGGCTCACATGAACCTTCTCGCAAGAGCCAGAGAGCCCGTTGAACAACTTCTGAAAATATGCTCCGAATCTGCAGAGGGACTTCTGAAACGGCTTCTCGCAAGCTTCTGACTTCCGCAACGCTTCGCAGTATAATCCCAGCAGCTTCTGAACGGCTTCTCCCAGGCTTCTGGACGGGCTTCTCCGAACCTTCCTCTGAAACTTCTCGGAGCCATGCTGAGGCAGTTGCTGAGCAGCTTCTGGACAACGCATCCCAAGATTTCTGGGAGGCCACTACGACACGTCTCCTCAGATGCTCATGAAAAGGCTTCGGGAAAACATCGCAAACGTGCTCCGTGGACTTCGGACAGCTTTTGGACCCATCGAAAGCTCGGAGGCCTCGACTGGAGCTAGCCTTCCCCGTGAACTGACCCCCGAATAACCAAGCTTGCCCGTGCATTGACTCCCAGGGTGCAGGCGATCGCAAACATGGATCAAGGGGGCGTGGATTAGCGACGGGTCCCACTTCCATGGGCAATCGCGGATTTCCGCCGCCGAGTGAGGTGGCACCGGCCGCATTTTGGGGAGGGCACCTCCCTGGATCCATGGATTTGGCGACCGCGCGCCAAATCCATGGATCGCTGATCCATGTTTTGCGCGCCCCCGAAGGGTGGCCCGAGCCAGCCTTGCCCGTGAATCAACCCTGGAATGAGCCCACGGATCCCAAGGC
>CAUYUJ010019671.1:606662-661662 GCA_963575745.1 Prorocentrum cordatum
CATCTCTTGGAGGGCAACTTCTTACCTTCGCCGGCTTCCGCTGGCCTTCCGCTGGCTTCCGCCGGCGGCGGCGGCCTCGTTTAACTTCCGCCGCCCTCCCGCCAAGGAGTACATGGCAACTCCTTTGATGCTCGGAGTCGAGGCCATTTCTGGAACGCCTCATATGTTCTGGTGGTGCCGTATTGTGCAGACCATCATGACGGGTGGTTTTGGGTCGTTGTCGGCCCTCACCAGGCTCCAGGGGCCGTCCACAGGAACGGCTCAGGAGGAGCACCCAGCCCCGGTGGAGGCTCCTGACCCCCAGGGGCCCACGCTGTGAGCAAAAACGCCACGTGATAATTCTGGATGGCAACATTGACGGGGAACGACAGGGAGGGCCTGGCTCGTGCGGGGAAGCGTTGTCGTTCTAATCAGCGATGCGTCGCCGGCTCTGGACGTCGAGACCGCACGTTCCTGGGTGGGGCCGGGGCACCCACGCCCCGACTAGCGAGGACTGGGCGGTTGGCGAGGAATTGGCGCCCAACCCCCCCCCCCCCTGAGCCAACGCCCCAGGAAGATTCAAATAGAAACCGGGAATCTCTGAGAACCGGCGGGCCTGGAGAACGTACTGGGACTTGCGGCTCATATCGGGCGTTGCGGCAGCCTCAGAGCGCTCCAGGGAGCTCCGAGGGCGTCCCACGGCGCTGAGGAGCGATGTATCCTCGGCCCATGCCTACCTGACCGTGGCCGCCGCCGCCGTCCCCTCCCGACGCGACCCCCTCAGATCCAGGGGCGTCGCAAAAAACTATCCCGACGGCAAGCTCGTCAACGCGTGCGGCCTCTGCAGGCCGCTCCCCTGCTCCGGGCCTTCCACAGAAACGACTCACCAGGAGCAATCAGCCGCAGAGGAGGGGTCGGGATCGTGGGGGCCTCCGTCTCGACAAGTTTGCGACGTCGGAGCAGAAGGAACCCTCTCGCAAGAGCGAGGGTGGGGTGTTCTCAAGGACAAGCACCCGGTCTCATCGCTCATTTATCTCCCCCTCCTCCGCCTCCTCTTTTTTCATGCTCGACGCAAGCATCGCTACGTTCTCGTCTGTCAACGCAACCGCGTCAGCGTAGTTCACTGCTGCGACCGTTGACCAGGCAGAACTGGGAGGAAGAGGGCGGCAATGCTGTGCATCTGGCTGAGCTCCCCGAGGACACGATGATGATGATGATGATGATGATGATGATGATGATGATGATGATGATGATGATGATGATGATGATGATGATGATGAGGAGGAGGAGGAGGAGGAGGAGGAGGAGGAGGATGAGGATGATGATGATGACGATGATGACGATGATGACGATGATGATGATGATGATGACGATGATGATGATGGTGATGATGATGATTATGTTTATGCTGATGATGCTGCTGCTGATGCTGCTGCTGATGATGATCGTGATGCGGGCGATGATGATGCTGCTGCTGATGATGATGATGATGATGAAGAAGGTGATGATGCTGATGATGACCGAATGCTCCACTGCACAAGGTCTTCGTCACCGGCCAAGAAGTACGCAACGGAAACATGCGAGTGCAGCAAACTGGCTGATTCGCGCGGCAAGGATGAGAGGGGGAGGGGGGAGGAAGGCGAGGACAAACGCAACTCAAGGGCTCAGCTCTCGGGAAGCATATGCCAATCGAGCCTCGCTGGCACTCAGACATCATGTCCGACCTGGCGACATCGGCCCATTCTTCGTCCCGGGGTAGCCGTAGCACTAGACGGTCCAATTCTTGTATCAATCCTCGTTGATGCTCGATTGCGCGCTGCGCCTCAAGCATATCGGGCCCGAGAGCCTGGGCACCATCAGCCATTCGATGCGGATCACGAGCATCAGCCCGAGCAGCACCACGAGGAGATCAACATCGCCGTGGAGTTCATCGCCTCCTCAACGCAAAACACTGCCATGAAGGTCGACAGGAGCGCCGCCGTGAAGCGCAGGTCCTCCCAGTAGAACGGCACAACTGCGTGGATCATCCCTTCCAGCAGCAAAAGGACAAACCACACCATCGCATTGGGCTCTCGGCGGCGTCCTGGCAGGAGGGCCGAGCCGTGCAACTGCCGCCGCCCATGGGATCCCTCGCACCAGAGACCGTGCCAAGGGCCAAGAATCGCCACCATCAGAATGGCTACCGGGTGGAGAGCGCTCACGGCGTCGATCGTGAGAACTAGCAGAGGGCCAACACCATCGTCCAGAGGACCGGATGGATCGTCGCCATCGGATGCACCAGGCGGAGCAAGGGTAGCAGCCCTACACGCAGAAAACCACAAACCTATCTTGCTCACGTTGGCGCCAACATGCCAGTGCCCGCGATCCACCGTGACATACTGCGGGCAAAACCCGATGCTGTTGTTGAGCTGGGCAACCGTAACTTCGCGCACCGTGTCGGCGACTAGCGGCGGCTGGTCGCGAGCGATGAGCGGATTGATCTAGCCCTTGCCAACAGCAGAGGCGGAGGACACCGAAATGTATAAAGGCGTGCCAGCAGCTGTATGCCTGCGGGCCCAAGCGAGTCGAGCCGGGGCGTCCATCCGCCCACAGCCCGCGGACCCTGCAGGTGCAAGGAGGAAGCCAATGAAATAAGCAAAAGCCGGAGTTTAAGTGGCTAATGGTGATGCGGATGATGATGATGCTGCTGCTGCTGATGACGATTCTGGTGATGCTGCTGATGATGCTGATGATGCTGATGAGGATGATGACGACGATGATGATGATGATGATGATGAGGAGGCAGAGGAGGTTCATACTCGTCGTCGTCGTGCGCCTCCTCCTCCTGGTCCTTCTCCTCGTCCTGCAGCTCCTCCTTCTCCTGTTCCTCCTTCTGCTGCTACTCCTCCTCTTCCTGCTCCTCCTCCTCCTCCTTCTTCTTCTCCTCCTCCTCCTGCTCCTCTTCCTGCTACTCTTCCTCCACTTCCTCCTCCTCCTCCTTCTTCTTCTTCTCCTCCTCCTCGCCCTTCATGGTCGCGAGATTTGTGAGCTAATTTCCCGGAATGCGGGCCCAACACGGCGGGCCCCAGGCGTGCGGGTCTGCCATCTCCGAGTGGCCTTGGCCGTGCAAAAAGCTCGGAGGGGAGACAGAAGGAAAGCAGGACAAATGCGAAACAGGCAGTGGAACGGAAATAATCGGGGCCCACATATTCGCATCGGCACTCACCATTGCAACTCTTGGGGGAGCCCCTTGCGCTGGGGGAGCAGCCGTCATAACCGCACCTTCGCTCGAATTTTCACCACGCAGGTCTCTCCAGAAGGCAAGGGGCGGCGGTGATTCGCTGGAGGTGTCTTCGATAATCTGGCTCTTTCGGAGGTCCGCGCTTGGGTCGGCGCTGGACCTCCCTCTGACGCGCAGAGCGCGCCAGGGGCGGCGCCGCCAGGGGCAATCCAGCGCCGACCCCAAAAACTCCGCGCGGTCCTCCGAAAATATGATTGTGATCTTGCCGCTTTGGCTTATTCAGTCCTCCCTCCCCTGCTCCTTCTCCTCCTGCTCCTCCTCCTCCTCCTCCTCATCCTTGTATTCCTGCTCCTGCTCCCGCTGCTCTTCCTCCTCCCATCCGCGTGGCCTGTGGGAACGCCCGAGCAGCCGCTGGACGTCTTGGGCCCCACACGCTGCAGGAAGGACGCGGTGTGAGGGCGCAGCGTCCTTTTTATCCCTCCTCCTCCTCCTTCTCCTCCTTTCTTTCTTTCTTTCTTTCTTTCGATAGCATGCCGCCACCGGTCCGGCCGGCGCGGGTTTCTCCCGGCAGACTGGGAGGAACTCGTTTAAACTCCTCCTCCTCCTCCTCCTCCTTGTACTCCTCCTGTTCTATTTCTATTCCTCCTCCTTCTCCTTCTCCTTCTTCTTCTTCTTCTTCTCATCCGCCTGCTGCTGGTCCCCCTCCTCCCCCTGCCCCTCTCCCTTCTCCCCCTCCTCCTCCCTCTCCCCTTCCGCCCCTTCCCGCTCCGCCTCCGCCCCCTCCTCCTCTCCCTGACGAGCTGACGAGCTGAAGGCGATAGGATCCGTCGGATGCAGCCCTCTCCTCCTCCTCCGCCTCCTTCCTCCTCCTTCCTCCTCCATCCTTATAAATCACTTCTCCCTGTCGCACCCCGAGGCCAGTTTTTTTGGGCGGGCCAGGCGTTTTGCCAGAGACTTCCTCACCATTTATGATTCTGAGTGTTAACAATTGGCAACAGCTTGGCAGATGGAGGGCGGGTGGTTTTCAACATGTGCTCTCGCCTTAGCGCGGCGCACACTCGTTGACCACAAATAATTGCAAGAGTTTCACGGATTGAGGGCCGATTATTTTCAAAATGTTGCTCTCGCCCTAGCGCAGCGCACGTTGGTTTTAAATATTTGCACAAGTTTCACGGATTGAGGGCAGGTAGTTTTCAACCTGTGACTCTCGCCTTAGCGCGGCGCACATTCGATTTAAACATTTGCAAGAATTTCACGTATTGAGGGCGGGTGATTCCTTTAATGTGGCGCGGCGCACGCTTGTTTTAAACATTTGCAAGAGTTTCACGGATTGAGGGCGTTTCCTTTTCAAACTGTGACTCTCGCCTTAGCGCGGCGCACATTCGTTTAAAACATGTGCAATAGTTTCACGGACTCCCATCATCAACGTACCAGAACTTGTGTTTTTGGAAGGGTTCAGGATTATGCGGGCGCAGCAGTTACGTTGAGTCTCTGTGTTGCAGTCCCTGGAATGGCGTTCTGGCACGATTCAGGATCGTCAAAACGCAACAGTCAGGTTGAGTGGCGTTGGAATCCCGAGAAGCATGCTTCAGGGTCTTAAAACGGTTGTCTTCCAACGAGGCAGTTCCCTCATTGGAAATGAACCGTTGTAGGGGCATATGAAGAGGGAGCTTGGAAGGAGGGCTTACTCCAACATCGTTGATGACTCGTGGGTTTGCACTGGTCCTTCTCCTCCTCCTCCTCCTCCTCCTCCTCCTCCTCCTCTATGGCCCGACGTGAGGGTGGTCCGCACGGCAGAGCACCTCAAGCCAATAAGGCGCTATCCTAAGCAAGCCATGGGGTGAAAGCCCTGGTAAGCGACAAGGCCAACTTCCAACCGTGTCTTAAAAACGGTACCCGAACGGGCTGCTCCCCCTTCTCCGACCCCTCCTCCTCCCCCCGTTCTCCTGCTGCTGTTCCTCCTCATCCTCCCCCTACTCTCTGACTTTGTCATTGGTCCCATCCCATTCCGTGTCTCCTCCCCCTCCTCCCCCGTCTACGCCTCTTCCCCTTCCTTTCCCCCTCCCCTCCCCCTACCCCTCCTCCTCCTCCTCCTCCTCCTCCTCCTCCTCCTCCTCCTCCTCCTCCTCCTCCTCCCCTTCCTTCCCCTCCCCCTCCGCCTCCGCCTCCGCCTCCGCCTCCGCCTCCGCCTTCTCCTCCTCCGCCTCCTCCTCCTTCGCCTCCGCCTCCTCCTGGCCCTGGTAGCGACAGTGGGCGAAACCTGTGGCGTCCGGCGACGGCGAGGTGTCCGAGGGGCCGCAGTCTCGACACCTCACTGGGGGCACACGCCCTCGCCCCGAGGAAGAGGAAGTCGGCGGGCGTGCGGCTAATTCGCCCTCGCCGAGGAGGAAGAGGAAGGAGAGGAGGAGAAGGAAGAAGAGGAGGGGGCGGGGGCGGATGAGGAGGGGGCGGAAGGGGGAGAATGAGGAGGGGAAGGAGGGAGGGGGATGAGGGGGACCCGCAGCAGGAGGAGAGGAAGGATGAGGACGAGGAGGATGGGCCCAGACCTCCAAAATCTTTCGTGAGAGGGTGCGTGCCTTCGCAACGGCGGCGTGGCTTCTCGGAGAGGGCTTAGGAAGCTTCTCAGGAGGCCGGAGGCCTTCTGAGCCTTCTGAGAAGGCCCGCCCCCTCTGCCTTCCGCCCGGGCGCGCCGCCGAGTCTTGGGGAGAAACAATGCGTTCGATTTTCCAGCTATGTTCGGCCTGCGGGGACCGTTCCCGGGTTCCAGGGGCTTCAGGAGACGGCCTGGGGGCTTGCGCGGTCCCGGGGAAGGGGGTTGAGAAGGGACTCTGTGTTAGAAGGGTCAGGACGTCGGAGGCAGGCGTCTGCGACGTGGTTGGCCTCTCAGGCACCCCTGCGTGGCCGTCTCTCTCCCCCTCTGCTCGGAAACGGGTCTCACACGAGATGCCATGGCGACCTTACCCCACGGCATGCGCGGACCGCCAGCGCGGCACGCCACAGTGGAGACGAGGGCGCTTACGCGTGACCTTACGCGGGCAACTTGCGCGCCCATGTCGGAGAAGATGACCCCGCCTTTTGGCGTCGCTCAGTTGGGCAAATTCTTCGCTTCACAACCTCTCTTTGCATCTGCGGTCTCGCTCGAAAAGATCTTCCGGAGCTCGAGGTGTCAGCGGCTGCCGAAACAAGTGCAACACAACGGGTCGCTGCTTCGAGGGCTACGCCAGCTTGGCAACACTCCGCGGCCCCCTGTCCGAGACGCCTAATTACCTCTCGCGCGCTCGGGCGGCGAACCCCCCAGCCCCCCCTCTGGGTGAAAGATAACGGGGGGACTGGCGACGCTCTCGACGAAACGCAACTGATGGAAACCACTCTCTCGGAATGGAAACGGATAACATGAATACGATGCCCAACAGCAAAATACTATCCCAAACCGACAGCGGCCGCTGTCGGGCAGGCGGCCTTCTGTCTCAAATTGAAAAATACCGTGGCGACGCTGACAGCGAATCCCGTTCAACATGGACAAGAACTGCGGTCGGTCTTGGTGCCCAAATTTTCCGTACCCGTGTCGATCGCACCGAGACAACTTCCGACAACTTCCTAAGCCTATCCCCCCGCTGACGTTGCTAGAAGAAGAAAGCACGGCATAAGCTTTCGGAGCTCCGCGCGACTTCTTGGATCTGCGCTGGACTCCCCTCCCTGGCGCGCGGAGCGTGCCAGGGGGCCCAACGCCGACCCAAGAAATCCGCGCGGAGCTCAGACAGTTTGTGCTTGTGCACCTCTCTCTTCTCCGCTGACCCCCGCGCTCTTCCTTCTTCGGCCCCGCGCACGCCCCGTGCCGCCGACGCAGCCCGGCGCGGCTGCGCGGCCCCGCTGCCCCGCTCCGGCTCTGCGCGCTCCGCCCTCCGCGGGGGGCGGCGTGCCGTCTGGCAGCTGGCCGGAGGGCGCAGACACTGTACACATCGGCACCGATCGGCGCAGGAGGAGGAGGAGGAGGAGGAGGAGGAGGAGGAGGAGGAGGAGGAGGAGGAGGAGGAGGAGGAGGAGGAGGAGGAGGAGGAGGAGGAGGAGCAGGAGGAGGAGGAGGAGGAGGGGCAGAAGCTCATCCTGGCCCGGATCGGTGCAGGCGTGTGTGCTTGGCGCCCTCCGTGCGGGCGCCTGCCCGCGCGCGTGTCGCGCAGGCGCGCGGGGATCTTCGGAAGCCGCCTGCCGCTCGGCGGCGCGCGCGGCCTCGAGCTGCCTGGAGCGCCAGGCGCCGGAGCGGCCCGCTCCGATGCCCTCTTGAGCAGGGCCCTGCAGAACTCTCACGGGTCCTCCACGGCGTCCCTGCGGGACCCTCTGGGGATCCGTGGCGGATCCCCAGGGGCCCGCTGCGCATCCGAGCGGATCCCTTCGGAATCCCTGCGGGACCCTCTGGGGATCCAGGGCGGATGCCCAGGGGCCCGCTGCGCATCCGAGCGGATCTGTTCGGAGTCCCTGCGGGACCCTCTGGGGATCCATGGCGGATCCCCAGGGGCCCGCTGCGCATCCGAGCGGACCCCTTCGGAGTCCCTGCGGGATCCTCTGGGGATCCGGGCGGGCCCCCAGGTGGCCGCTGCGCCTCTGGCCATCGCTCGGGCGTCCATTCCCCGTGCATTTTTGTCGGTCTCGTGCGTGTCTCTTTCGCGCTGTGATTCCCGATGCTTCTAAGATGGAGCAAAGTTTCGGGCGCTCCTCGCCGTAAAACATGCACACACACGTTCGAGGGATGCCGAGGCATCCGAGCAGATTCCTTCGGAATCCCCACGGGGTCCTCCGTGGGATCCGGGCGGACACTCCTGGGGCCGGGTGAGGCATCATCCCCGAGCGGCGGCGGGCGCGGAGGCACGGAGCGCGCCGCTTCGGGTGCGCCTGGCACGCAAGGGGGATCGGTGCGGGGATCGGGGCCTTCGAGGACCTCGAGGGCTCGATGACTCGAGGCTCGATCGAGGGTGCTCGCTCGAGGCTCGAGGCTCGAGATTCGGAGGACGTGTGTGGGGGATGCCCTCGCGGCGCGGAGGGGGAGGCTGGCCCCCGTCGAGAGCGAGTGCCGCGCGCTGCAGGCCCGCGCGGAGCAGCGGGGCCCGGGACTCGAAGGAACAAGCGGCCGCGTAGGCATGGCTCTGCGCTGGGCCTGCGGGCACAGGCGCTCCGCGCGGTGCAGGCCTGGGCGAGGGCTCGCAGCACAGAGCGGCAGGGGCGGGAGCTCGCCCAGGCCCTCTCGCGTCGTGAAGACGCGTCGACGCTTTTTGCCGAGGTGTCATTTCTAGAAGAGAAATGCTGTTGGTCCCCGCCCTTTGGATGCCCACTGCGATTTTCAATGTTGGTGCCTCTCCAGGTGCTCGCACCCTGTTTGTTACGAGTGAGAATCTTGGGCCTCATATTGGGTTGTTGGCCCTCAGTTTACAGCAACAGCGGCTCCCGACTGATATTTTCTCACAATGTATTCAGGAATCGCGCTCTCGCGCAGGACTTCCTCACAATTTATGATGGAATCGAGCTCTTGCGGAACAATCCCTCGCAACTTATTCCAACGCCGCACCTTCGACACTCAGGAATCACGCTCTCGCTCTTGCCTTTCTCACGATTTTCGTGGGAATCGCGCTATCGCTCGAGACTTCCTCGCGAATCATGCAGGACTTGCGCTTCAGCAGCCCGCCTGCTCGACCTGGCCGCCTGGGCCCGCCTTCCTGGCCCGCCTGTTAAGGTCTACCAGCCCGATCTGCTCGTCTGGTTCTGCCACGTGTTCTCTGTTCCTGGCCCCCATCGTGCTAATCTCTCTCGTGCTCTGTCCTTATCCCTCCCACTTGTCCGTTCCTTCCATCCGTCCTGTCTTTCCCTGTTTTAGGGGCTGCGCCAAATACACGTGGCAGGTAAGGAAGACATGCCCCCAAGGGGGTACGATCGAAGAGGAAGAGGGTGTGTATCGAGGGTTTGGGATATCGTGTTGAATGGCACGCGAGCGCATAAGAGAGAATAGTCTTAAACTATTTGCTGTTGATGTTGTTGTTGCTGCTGCTGCAATATTCGGTCTTTGTGGGCCCTCGCTGGGCCCCGGTGGTGAGGCTTCAGGTTGCGCACAGACAGTCTCCCCAGGTAGTCCCGCTTGGCCTCAACAGGCCCCACGAGCAGTCCCAGCTGGCCTCAACAGACCCTCCTCCGAGTAGTCCGGGGCGGTCTCAGCACACCAGCCCGGGGACGCGGAGCGCCCCAGGGGCGCCGCCGGAGGCTGCGCCAGCGTGTTGAGACCGCCCCGGACTACTCGGAGGGCCTTTCGAGGCCAAGCGGGACTACCTGGGGGGGCCTGCGTGTGGGCAGCCCGAGGCCTTACCAGGCCCCGAGACCGTCAATAAACTGCCCAGGACGAGAAACCAGTCCTGGGGGAGGGCTCAGGGGTGCAAGTCATGAGAGCATCGCGACGTGGGAGGTCTGGGTCTGGAGGTCTGCGCGGATCTCCTCCAGCGCCAGCTCAAGAGATCCGCGCGGACCTCCCAGCGTTTGTGTTCATGCTGGTTTTGGCTCGCGAGCCCTGCTCCTGGCAGGTGGGGAGGTGGCCTCACGAACCTCCCCAACGAACCTCCCCAACAACATGGACATGAAGGAATGGGGGGGTGCTGGTTGACGCGGGTCCTGGGCCCCAGAGCTGGTCCCCCCCGGGGTGTTTTGTTCATTCCGAATGTTTTTTTTCGACTGCGCCAGGGTCTCCGGGGAGGGACCAACGAGCGGGCAACTGGAGAGACGCCTCCAGAACCTTCTTCATGCAATCTCCTTTTTCCATTCATGCTGAAGCAGCCCTCGCCCTCCCAGGCCCCCCATGGGGAGGTCATCCAGGAACTCCTCCTGGAAGCCACTGGGACCTCCTGGCATGTCTCGGGGAGCCTTCCCGGAGACCCTGGACGCTGCCCCGACGGGGGGGGGGGGGCTGTGCTCGCCACTTTCCCCCAAACATTGCCTGCACTTAATGATTCTTACTCGAGCGACGAAAGCAAACGAGTCTTGCGCGAGATGACATAGCGACCTTGCGCGGCGGCTTACGAGGGCCGCCAGCGCGGCACGCTACATTGGAGACGAGGGCGCTTACGCGCGACCTTACGCGGGCAGCTTACGCGCCAACGTCGGTTGCGTCGCTCGCTCGCCTTCGTAAATCGTCGGATGAGTTCGCTGGGGCTTCGCCAGGTGGGCGGCCGTGGGTGCCTCGTTGGTGCCCCGTGCGCTGGCAAGGTCCTCCGAGGGCTCGCCTGGTGGGCGCCCGACAAGGCGCACGCGTCGGTCGGAAGACGTGGACAGAAGCATGAAGCAGGAAGGCGGAGCAAGCAGATCGGGTTCAGGCCCTCCCCGAGAAGAACACAACGCAGCAAAACTTGCTTGACGCAGATTGGGGTCCGGACGTCCCCCAATACTTACTTTTCGGCGGTGGACAAACCTCCCTTTAGTAGACCTCCCCTTAGTGAAAACGGCCTGGGACCGAAACCGACGGACCTGGACCCGCAAAAACATCGGCCGCGACGCCCCTCTCGCGAACCGAAGACGGCCAATTCCTGAATCGACGTGTCAGGGTAGGAGGTCTGTCCACCCCCGAACTTTCAGCGACCGGCGTGTGCTGGCCCGGGCGCGGGGGCCCGACCACCTGCGACGAGACCAGCGGCAGGCCCCCCCAGTGGCGAGCAGACACGCTCCCGGAGCGGGGTCGATCTCCCCGCCTGCCCCCCATGGGGCTCCTCGGCCCACGCGCCCAGACATCGGACGATGCTTTTTCTCTTTGTCTTTTTAGATGCGAGGCCCCTGCGGCCCCGACCTTTTCCAGGGGCCCCCGCCCCGGATCCATTCTTGATGGCCCCAGGGCCCACGAACGGGCCCCGGAGGCCACCATCGAAGGGAATCTCTGGGATGGACCAAATTAGCTCGTCGGAGATCTGCAAAGGTCTCCGCCCCGGATCCATTCTTGATGGCCCCAGGGCCCACGAACGGGCCCCGGAGGCCACCATCGAAGGGAATCTCTGGGATGGACCAAGTTAGCTCGTCGGAGATCTGCAGAGGTCTCCGCCCTGGACCAATCCACCACGTTCCGCCCCCACCTCGACGGGCTGCCTGGCTCTCTGGGTTCTCCTTGCGGTCTACGTGCACGGCCAGCGGACCCGGCCCCCAGCGGAGCCCCCAACGCCGACCCCCAGGACTGGCTTATTCTCTCGGGCAATGTTTGCACGGTCCCGGGGCCTGTCGAGGGCCCAGAGAGGCCGAACATAGCAAAAAGCCCGCCGTCGCGACTTTCTAACAACGCGGCGAGGTCTGGGTACCAGGGGCTCCTCGGTCCATAGAGGCCTCCCAAATATGGTCCGAGTAGATGGGGTCGGAGGATCGCGCCGCCTCGCCGATGTATCGGCGATGTACCTGCATCGGCGATGCATCGGCCATGCATCGGCCTCGTCGGCGAAGCAATGTCGACATCGGCGTGGCGAAGCTCAGGCTCCGCATTGAGCCGCGTTGGCGATGCATCGGCGATGCGGAACGATCCTTCGACCACATCCTACTCGAAGCCTATGTGGGAGGCCCACAGTCCAGGTGCTCGCCCGGCGGCCCGGCCCCCAGGCGTAGCCATCGGAGGGGTGGCGGCCCGTTCGGCCGCCCCGCCCCGACACCTGCCGCGGGCGGCACCCGCGGCTCGCTCACTTGAGGGCCATGATGATGGTCATGGCCGTGCCGAGGCAGGCGGCAACGGCCCCGCCAGCGACGTACAACTGCGGGCGGCGCGCCCCAAATCTCCGACGGTATGACTTCTCGAGTCCGGGCAGGTTTTCCCTCGATTTCGGCCCCTTGTGCACATCATTGGGCCTCGGGGCCGTCAGAAACGGATCCGTGACGAAAAACCGCTCCCAGGGAACGGAGGCCTCCCAGAGGGGGTCCGAGTAGATGGGTCGGAGGATCGCGCTGCATCGCCGATTCATCGCCAGTGCATCGACGATGTATCGCGGACGTCGGCAACGCATTGGCACCATCGGCGTGGAAAAAATCGGGCTCTAGATCGAACCGTATCGCCATGCATCGGCGATGCGGCGCGATCCTCCGACCTCCGTTGCTAAACAAATTCGGCGCTGGGAGGTCCGTGTTGGGCCATGAGAGAGAGCCTCAGGATATGCAGCCCGTCCCCAGGAGAGGCTCGAGAAGTCCGCGGGCCCACGTCACGAAAACATCGCCACGTCGTCGGAGATCTGGGTCCTGGGTGGCTTTTCCAAACCGCTCCGTTTCCCGTCCCTTTTCCCCTGTCTTGGACAATCCCCACCGCCCCCACGAGAGGGGGCGCGTGCTAGGGTCTGATGCTTCTGAGCACGCTCCCTGAAAGGCGCCCTGGTCGTGACATCTTCGGACGCCGCCGCTGACTCTTCGACGAATGGGACGCCTGTCCCTGGCGCCAGCTCGCGCCTGATGTTGAGCTGAGGGCCCTCCCAGGGATCGCCCGAGCCCTGGCGCGCGGCACCCACAGCACGATGCCCTCCCTGGCCGATGTGGCCAAAACCATGGGCGCAGGCAGACCGACAATCTGAAGGGCGAGGGTCCAAGCCTCTGGACATCCTTGGGAAGGGGCCGGCTTTGGCTCCGAGGACTCGGAAGACCTCCGAGAGGGCCTCCGGTTACCGCCGAGGGCCGCCGAGGGCCCTCGCGTCCCGGAGGCAGCCTAGACGACGTCGCCCCTGCGGACCTCCCGCGCTGGATCCCGGATGCCGAGGCCTCCCGGCGCGGGAGCCGCCCGAGTGCGCAGGGGGCGGGCGGCGCTGCTCCCGCCCACATCGCCGGGGGGGGACTGGCCGCGCCCTCCGAGCGGGCCGCGGGGCTCTCCTGGAGCCCGAGCCCGCTGGCCAGCGGCCGTCAGCAGGCCTGGGCCCAAGAGGAAGGGGCGGCGCGCGGCGCCCGCCCCCCCCCCTTCCTCTCGGGGGACAGCGCATGGGCGAGCACGGTGGCCCTCTTCGGAGGCGCGCGGGCGCGAGCCGGCCTCGGGGCTCCAAGGGCCCGCCCGGGCCCCTCCCAGCCCAGACCCCCGACGTCGTAACTTTTTCGCGGGGTGGACCCCCGGAGGTCCCCGTCCGTTCCCCAGGACCGGCTCTGCCTCCCGAGCTGTTCTCCGACGGCCGCGAGGCCTGGCAAGGGGAGACCAAGAGCCTAAAAGAGCAAACGTCTGCCCGCCGCCGAAAAAAACAATCTCCGAGAGGCCCTGGCCAGAGAGGGCCCGAGCCTCAGGAAGGGCGCTCTCGCCTGAGACGCCGCCCTCTCAATTTAGCACCACGTGGAGGTCCTTCAGAGCAGTCTTGCCGCCACACTTGCGGATGCCGGAACGCTGTTTCGCTTGAGGCTTCCTCACAATTTAGCACTACTGGGGGGCTGCCACTCGCGGATGCCGGCACGCCATTTCGCCCGAGACTTCTTCACAATTTAGCACCACAAGGGGGTCCTTCAGGACGCACCAGGGATATCTGCTCGGGGATTTTTTTTCGGCCCCCCGCCCCCAGGCTCCAAGAGGCATTTTCTGTTCTTGGATATGTGTTCGGGAAGCGCTTTTCGGCCCCTCCGTTCCCAGGAGGCCCCAGGGGGCACTTTTTTGTATTGGGATCTGTTTGCGGGGAGCGTCTTTCGGCCCTCCCGCCCCCAGGAGGCGCCTTTCTGTTTTGGGATAATTATCTGTTCGGGGAGTGATTTTCGACCCTCCCGCACAGGAGGGAGGAGGAAGGAGGAGGGATGAGTTTTTTAAACCCGCGTGCTCCCGCCCGTAAGTGGGTGCCCCTGGTCTCGGCACCCCGCGCTGGGAAAAGCGCCTGTGGCGGGGTGGGCCAGCGGCCTCATCTCACGGCGTCCTGCTGCCGCCACTCAATGACTCCGGGAGTCGCCCCGAGAGCGGCGGCAGTCTGATGAAATGCTGCCGCCGTCCTCTCAGAGCTTGAGGAGCAGCCTGATGGACGGCCGCAGCCGCTCCTCCGCCCTGCGCTCTTCCAGGGGCCGCACTGGCCGCTGGTCTCTGGGCACGTGGGTCTTCACGGCCTCCTTGCCTGGCGCAGGGCTGTGGCCTAACCCCTCGCCACGCTGGGGTGCTGTGCGGCCTAACCCCTCGCCGCGCAGGGGTCCTCCGAGGCCTAACCCCTCGTCGCGCTGGGGCCAGCTGCTGTCTGGCCCCTCCCCGCGCTGGGGTGCTCCCTGGTGGCCTAACCCCTCGCCGCGCGGGGGTCTGCTGCGGTCTAACCCTTCACCGCGCTGGGGTCCTTCGTGGCCTGACCCCTCGCCACGCTGGGGGTCGGTGCGATCTAACCCCTCGCCGCGCCGGGGAAAATCGTGGCCTAACCCCTCGCCGCGCTGGGGGCTGCTGCGGTCTAACCCCTCACCGCGCTGGGGTGCTTCGTGGCCTAACCCCTCACCACGCTGGGGCCTGTTGCAGTCTAACCCCTCACCGCGCTGGGGTCCTCTGTGGCCTAACCCCTCGCCGCGCAGGGGCCTGCTGCAGTCTGACCCCTCGCTTCTATGGGCTCCGCCGTGGTCTAACCCCTCGCCACGCTGGGGCTCGTTGCGGTCTTACTCCGCGGCCTAACCCCATCGCCGCGCAGGGGCCTGCTGCGGTCTAACCCCTCACCGCGCTGGGGTCTTGTGTGGCCTAACCCCGCGCCGCGCGGGGGTCCTCTGCGGTCTGCCTGATGACCTTGCTGGGGTCCTTCGTGACCGAGTACCTCTCCATGCTGGGGTCTGCTGCTGTCTGACTCCTCACCGCGCTGTGTTCCTCCGTGGCCTAACCCCTCGCCACGCTGGGGTCCTCTGCGGTCTGCCAGGTGGTACCCTGTGCTGTGCTGCGCATCTGGGATCTGCGGGTGGTTGTCATCGCTGTCCTGCTTGTCCGCGGGCTGCTGGTGGCAATCCTCGCTGTTCTCCTCGTCCAGGGAGTGGTCGAGGTCTGTCATGTCCTTGTTGCACCGTCCTGCTGGTGGGGGACGGGCGCCCCTCTGCATCCCGTCTGGCGCTGGGCTGTGGCCTAACCCCTCTCCCCGCTGGGGTCCTCTGCGGCCTACCCCCTCGCCGCGCAGGGGTCCATGGTGGCCTGTCCCTTTTCCAAGCTGGGGCCTGCTGCAGCCCAACCCTTCACCGCGCTGGGGTCCACTGTGCCCTGGCCCCTCGCCTCGCTGGGGTTCGGTGCGGTTTTGCCCTTCACCGCGCTGGGGTCTTCCGTGGCCTGGCCTCTCGCCTCGCTGGGGTCCTCTGCAGCCTTCCAGGTGCCCGATGCTGTTCTGGTGGTCTGGGGTCTGCAGGTGGTTGTCAACGCCGTCCTGCTTGTCCGCGGGCTGTTGGGAGCTGTCCTCGCTGTTCTCCTCGTCCATGGAGAAATCGTGGTGGGTCTTGCCCATGGTGCTCCGTCCTGCTGGTGGGGGACGGGCGCCCCTCTGCATCCCGTCTGGCGCGGGGCTGTGGCCTAGCCCTTCGCCTCGATGGGGTCCTTTGCGGCCTGCTCCCTCGCCGCGCTGGGGTCCTTCGTGGCCTGACCCCTCGCCGCGCAGGGGCCAGCTGCGGTCTAACCCCTCGCCGCGCTGGGGTCCGCTGTGGTCTAACCCTTCGCCACGCTGGGGTTCGGTGCAGTCTGCCCCCTGACCGTGTTTGGGGCCTCCGTGGTCTCGCCCCACGCCGCGCTGGGGGCCGTTGCAGTCTAACCCCTCTCCACTCTGGGGTGCTGGGCCTCCTTTTTGTCCTGCTGCAGGCGTGACCCCTCCTAGGAGCTGTTCTGCCATGGTCCTGCGACGTGCCGCCTCACGGGGGTCCTGCTGCTGGGTCCTCATGCGCTCCATTCCACTGTTGGGCCAGGCCATGCGGCTGATGTCCTCTGCCGCTCTGCGCTGGCTGTTCTGCCTGCTTGGCCCTGGGATGCCACCGAAGAGCCGCTGGTATGGGCTTGTTTGGAGCTCCCTCAGCACATGGGGTACGCACGCCGCATTCCACGTTTGCCAGCCTCTCTCGCCTGCTTGCTGGGCCCAGCCACCTATGAGCTGCCCCAGGCGGTTCCTCTCAAGCCAGGCCAGCTCACGCTCAAGGTCTTCGTCGTCTCCTCGTAGCTGGCTGGGTCGCGGGTGCTGCATGCCTGCCTCCTTGGCCTCACTCACGTACTTCATTAGGTCGGGCCCCGTCGGCTTGGCGCTACATGGCGTCCCCTGCGTGCTCGTGCTGGTCTTGGCGCTGGTTGAGGCATCATTGTGCAGGTCCTGCGCCTCGACGATGTCCGTGCCATGGTCACTGTCATGGCTTTCCTGCACTGGCACCTCGCTGTCTGGTTGCGTTGAATCATCGTCCGATTTTTTCTGGGGTCCACGCCCTGTAGCCATCCGCCGTGCTGGGTAGTGGCCTGCGCTCACTGCTGGGGATGCTGTTGGCGATGATGTTCGTCCGCCTGCCCTGGAAGGCTTCCATGTGTGCCCTTGCCGCCTGCTGCCTGGTGCCGTGCGGAAGGGTGAGCATGTATGTCATGAGCCTCCTTCTCGCCTTGTGGGTGCTCTTCCAAATGTCCTCGCAGAAGTCGCTGGTCTGCTGGATTTCCTTTGGCGTGGCTGCTTCCTTTTGGTCTTGGACGTCCGTCCTGCTTCTAGTGTTGACTGCTTGCAAGTACGGGACACTGTGCTCCATCCAGTCGTCCTTGACCTCCCACACGCCCTGGTCGACCATGTTCATCCATTGTTCCGCGTAGCCCTCCATGTGGTCCACAAGCTGCCAGCTCGCCTGGGCTGCTGGGCGGGGGCGCCTTCGCGTAGGTGGCTTTGCTTGCTGCGGTATTTCTGCTTCTGAGCTTTCACCGTCCAGGTCGATCACCTCTGCGCTGCTCACCCTTGGTTTGAGCCACGGATTCTTGACCTCCTCTGGTGGCGCGGCTGTCGCTAGGTCCTCGTCATGCTTTGCTCTTCGCGGCAGCCTCCCCTTTCTGCAGGTCCATGGTGACTCTGCGCCCCACTGTGGTGGGCGGGACACATGGCTTGGCCAGCTTGCGGGCAACTCCTGCAACGATTCGGCTCTTGTGGTTCCCTAGGTAACTTGTGGCCCCGCACTTCTCGCACCAGAACCAGCCCTGCGTAAACTGCGTCTTGTGGGTGTCGTGGACGACCCGCGTGCCGATCTGCACTGTCTTGAAATCGAGCCTCACGTTCCCGTGGTGGTCCAGGTGGCTGCGTTCTCTTCCCTGGCACTCTCCCGTCTCTGCTAACCAGGCTCGTGCCCACTTCTGCATGTCGCACACCGCCATCTCGGATGTAGTTTGCGCAGATCATGGCCGAGCTGTGCTGCCGTCTCCCTTGCATTCTGTGGCTTTTTGCGCTTGGGCTTTGATCGCTGTGCCACCTTGTTGGGATCCTCAACCATCACCGCCATGCTAATGCCCAGCAGCCTGTTCTGGACTGCCACCGTGATCTGGTCCCTGATCTGCTGCTGCACGATTGTGGCTGGGTCCAGCGCTCCGTGCTCCGCCCCCCAACTTGCGTACTTGTCTGCCATCTCGTTGCCCTATGACCCACCACGTTGGCCCTGTCCACCTTTCCAGCTCCATCGGGTGCTCAATCATGCGGCTGGGGATGTGGTGGCCCATGATGTGGTCGGTGCTGTTCTGGAGCTGCCGCTTGGCCATGAGCCAGAGGTCGAAGTTGGTGCTCCTGTAGTCGAGGTCCTCTGGGTCCTGGATCTGCTTGAGGGCGTCCAGGGCGCACTTGCAATCGCTGGCGATGTTGAGCCCTCGTGCTGAGGCCGCCGTGGTGTAGCCGATCGCCTTGCTCATAGCCGTGAGCTCCGCCCTTGGCACCGTGTGCGGCGCCCTTATCGTGCCGTACCAAGCTGCCACCTCCTGGGGCAGGCCGTCCTGGTCGTACCTGAAGGCCACCACCGCCCAGCCGCATCTCCGTAGCCTGGGGTCCTTGGCTGTCTCTCCAGCCCCCCCCTGAGCCGTCCGTGAACACGTAATCGGCTTGGACTTTGTGGCCCTCCTGCACTGCTGCTTGAGCCGCCGCGTTGGTGCAGAAGGTGTGTGCCGCCTTCTCACCATCTTCATCTGGGTCAACTTTTACTGCCCATGCTGCAGGTGGGATCCCTCTGAGCCAAAAGTGCTCGTCCTGGTGCTGGTCGACTTGGCCTTCTTGGCTAGCTCTGTGTCGTTGCTGTAGCCGATCTCTTCGTTTGAGGGGCAAGCGTAGTAGCGGTGCCTTTCCGTCTCGCTGGCCTCTCCGTACCTAGCGCAGGTGTCCTCCCCTACCTGGTTGAGGTTCGCTGCTCTGCGCCGCTCCCTCGTCCAAATGCCTGCCGCTGCGATGGTCTCCAGCATGGCCGCCTCAGCGTGTTGCCCTTTGCGTCGCCTCCTCCTCAGGTGTCTTTGCAGCTGGTAGAGGTCGCCCCCTTCCTTCAGTCCTGCACCGTGCCTGTGCTCTGCCGCTTGCTGCCAGAGCTGTTGCTGAGCGCTCAACTGGACCTCCTGGAGGAGCGCTCCGAAGTGTGGGATGTCTTCGGGTCGGTAGGCCCACTCATCTCCTGCTGGACTGGTCCAGCTATCCAGCCGCCTTGGGTTCCATCCCAGCCCCAGCAGCTGCACGATGACTCCTGCCATGGGGCCCTTTACCTGGTTCCACCTCCTGTTGGGCTCCAAGGCCTGCAGCTTGTCATACAGCATGTGCCGGCCTCTCTGGTACCTCTTGAGCTCCGACGGGTGGTCCACAATGGTGAGCCAGAACTGCTTGACCTGGTCCACGATGTCCCTGGTGACCGCCTCCTGCGCGCCCCTCTGGATGAGGAGTATGGTGGCTGTGCATCTGCCTGCTTTGTGCCCTCCTGTTAGCAGCGCTGCTTCTGTGGCCCTGACCTTGATCGCCTCCGTGGGGGTGATGCCGTGCGCTGGCAGGTCCCATGCTTGTTGGCAATAGGCCCCCGCTGCATATACCTTGGCTGCCCCTCGGGCGTCCGTCTTAGCTAGGTCCTTGAGCTTTTCGATGCGCTGCTTTGCTTTCGCCTGTCTGGCTGCATGGGTGGGCCTCTTCAGCTGCTTTCCCAGCCCCGTATCCACTCCTAGGTCTCGTACCACTCCTGGCTGCTTATTCGGGGTGCCCAGGCCTTCCAGGATGTTGGCTATCTCCTGCTGAAGGTCTTTGTCGGAGGCCACGACTGCCGTCTTGATGGAGATGGGGATAGAGAGCCTTGCGAAACCCTGATGCACCAGGGCGGCCACGTACCTCACCTGCTCTATGACCTGCTTTCTTGCCCCTTCGATCTGCAGGGCCAGGTCGTACAGGTACTGCTGGATCACCACGTAGATGCAGTTCATGTGCGCTGCCTCCGGATGTCGTAGAGGAGCGGCCTCGCGAGGTCCACGGCCTGACCACACCCTGCTACCATGCTGTTGGCCGGCTCGAAGATGTCGGAGAAGAGGCTGTGGGCCATGATGGCCCTCGGCGCCAGGTACATCTGTGCTGCCATAGCTAGGGGCAGCAGGGGGTAGTTGAGGTCGCTGGCCTTCTCGATCAGCTGGTCGAGGCCGATGTTGTCATAGAAGTTGGCTGCGTCGTAGAAGATGCCTGCTGCATGGGATCCCATTTGTACTGCCGCCTCTGCCCTCATCAGCCTGTGCATCGCCACTCTGAGCGCTGAGGAGCCTACCACTGCCGTGTCCCAGAAGCCTGCTGCCTCCTTGCTCCAGGTGGCGATGATGGGCCCTCTGGCCGCACTCCAGATGCGGTAGGGCATGGGCATTAGGCCAATGGGTCGTTCTCCTCCTATGCCTGGCTTTTTCCCCAGCAGCAGCTCCAGCACCAGGTAGAACTGCCATGGCCACGCCGCTCGCTTCTCGCAATTGTGGAGGCATTGTACGAAATCCATGAGCCCTTGGGCTCCCATGGCCTTTAGTTCTGGCGCTCTCCACCAGTCAGCTCCCTGGCCCGCATTGCTCTTCAGGTGCTGGATGATGGAGCCGACGATGTCCTTGCTGAGTGGCTCAAGCGCAGTCTCTTGCTCCAGCGCTGCCGTCCTCAGCTTGCCCAGTGCGCCCTGGATCTGGTCTGCCTTATGCGCATCACGCGTCCATCTTCGCTGCCGCGCGCCCTTGCGCAGGTCCACCAGCTGCTGCGGGTGCGAGACCACCTGGCCCTCGTGCTCTAGGATGTCCTCGATGTGGCTGCGCTCCGCTGCCTTGGTGTAGGCGTGGGCCATCTTGGCACTGCCTGCCGTGGCGTCGTGCACCCAGTGGATGTACGCTCTCTTCACCGCCTTGGTGAGGTTGTTGGCTGCGCTCCTGAATTCTTCAGCGACCTGGTGGCAGGTGGCTGGGTCCACCAGGGCTCCCCCAGCGATTCTGCCAAGCGTCGCCAGGAGGTTCTGCTGGCACTCCTTGGCCTCGCCCTCTTCGTTGTACCTGCCGCAGTCTGGTTGTAGGAGCTGACGTGCGAGCTGTCGACGCGTGTGGGCCTGCTGCAGCGTGCGGTGACCGCTCTGATTGCGGGGCTGCTGCGGTGGCCGGCTCCTCTGTCCTCTGCCTGCTGCAGGGGGCTCTTCATGTGGTTGTCGTGCTGCTCCTCCTAGTTCTGCTGCTGGCTGGCGGTCTTCTCTGGGTCTCGGCGCTCTTGCACCTAGCGCCTCCCTCATCATCTGCCTCAGCGCTGCGAGCTCCCGCCCATGTATCGTTTCCAATTCGAATCTCCTCATGGGCTCCTGCTCTGCTAGCCCTGTGGGGAATCCGTGACGACGTGGGGCGGCCTGCCGCCACGCCGAGGATGTCGCCGAAGCTAGCGCGGGGTTGCCAGCGTCTGAGGATCCGCTCCAGGCCAATGTTGCCTCCGTTTGCGAAGACCTCTTCCAGGAATGGCGGGTACCATTCCAACCAGTTGGTGTTGTCCACTGGTGCCTGGCTCAGGCCGTCCATCCAGATTGCGGCCCACCACCCCAGGTCATCTCTCATGCGCTCAAAATCTTCGCGTTCCCTCTGATGACGTTCGTCATTCCAGAGGTCTGGTGGGGGAAGGCCCATGTCGCTTGGCTGCTCTTTCTGTTCCCCTTGGTGGTCGGTACCCTCTGCCCCCGAATCGCCACCTGGCTGCGGGGGTGAGCTGTGCGTGCCACCTGGGGCAGTATTTCCTGATCCTCCAGCATGGCGACGAGTGCCCTGGTGGCCCTTGATGCTCTCCTGCTGGTCTTGGATCTGCTGGTGGTAGCCCTCATCATCCTGCTTGTCTGAGGTATGCTGGGGGCCTTCAACTCCTTGGCCTGGCCCCTCCTGGGGGCTCCTGCGGTCTAACCCCTCACCGCGCTGGGGTGGTCCGTGGCCTGGCCCCTCGCCACGCAGGGGCCTGCTGCGGTCTAACCCCTCACCGCGCTGGGGTCCTCCGTGGCCTAACCCCTCGCCGCGCAGGGGCCTGCTGCGGTCTGTCTCCTCGCCGCGCTGGGGTCCTCTGTAGCCCAACCCCTCACCGCACTTGGGCGTGCTGCTGTCTGACCCCTGGCCACGCTGGGTTCCACCGTGGCCTAACCCCTCGTCGCGCTAGGGATCGTTGCGGTTTAACCCCTCTCCGTGCTGGGGTACTCCATGGCCTAACCCCTCGCCGCGCGGGGGTCCTCCGCGGTCTGCCTTGTGGTGCCCGAAGCTGTCCTGGTCATCTGGGATCTGCTGGTGGTTATTCTCATAGTCCTGCTTGCCTGCGGCCTGCTGGTCGCAGTCTCCCATTGCTCCTCGTCCTGGAAGGGGTCATGGTCATCCATGTCCATCGTGCTCCGTCCTGCTGGTGGGGGACGGGCGCCCCTCTGCGCCCCGTCTGTGCCTGTCTCTGTTCTGCTCTGGGGCTGGCCCGTGGTTCTGGTGTTGAGATTGCCTTCTCCTTCTCCCGTTCGCGCTGCCTGGTGCTGCTGGCTCTGCACCTGACCTTTCACCGCAGCCTCCAGCGCGCATGCGTCGTGGTGCGAAAGTTGGCGAACTAGCGAGGCAACCTCCGACCACCAGGCGTGGATCTTGCGCTCCACTCCTGCCCACGGGATGGCTGAGGCCGCGTCCTTGATGCTGACGCTCTTGAAAGTCGGGGGGCGGCCATGGCCCATGTGCTTGCCGCGCTCGTCCGCTGGGATGCCGATGCTCTCGCGCAGGCTGAGCTCCAGGGTCCCCGCAAAGAGGTCGTACTGCTGCCCCAACTCCAGCATGTCCTGCTCCATGAGCTTGCCGATGACGGTGCCTTGCAGGTGTGGCGGGAGTTCCTCACGCACCTTCGCTCTTACCTGCTCGACTGCAGCATGCCAATGCTCATCTGCGACAACGTGCTGGACCTCCTTGTCGTAGAACAACTGGGGCACGGCCTCCATGTCATTTTCGGCCTCCTCGCAGCCTGCTTCTGCGAGGGCTTGGTGTCTCCTTCTCATGGCCTCTTGCCCTCCTCTGGCAGCGCGGCGGCAGGCTGCCCGCGACTTGGGCATCCTCTCAGTGGTCACTGGCGGCTTGATGGCCGCTGGGCGGCGTAGTACTCTTCCTTTGAGCTGAAGCGGTCTTCCTTTCAGCTTGAGGCGAACACCTATGTGGGGCCGCCCGCCACAGTACCTTTCTTATCAGCTCCACGCCATCGAAGTATGGGGCTAGGCCCTGCGAGGCCAGCGCGTAGTCAAGGCAGCGCGCCGTGCCTTCTGCTGGGAAGCACGTTGGCGCTCCTCCGTCTGCGGCCACCACTTGCGCATCTAGCACCCTGGGCCAAATGCTGTCATTGAACTCCGACGGCGTGATGTTGAAGTCGCCCATCGCTGCCCATGGGCCTCCCCGGACTGCCATCTTCTCTCTCAGGTCGCAGAGGATATCCATATTCCTGTCGCCGAGGCCCTTGCCGCATTCCAGGTAGAGGAAGGCTGCCGCGAACCGTACTTGGCGAAGGTGGGCGATGACGACCGTGATGTCGCTGCCCTCCTCGTTGAGGTAGTTGTCCTTAAAGCCTGCGGGCCTGTCCTGTGCGTCGAGCGAGCCTCTGGCAATGGCGCATGTGCCTCCTCGTGTGCCTTCGCCTTCTCCTGGCCGTGCTCGCGTCCAGTAGCTGCGCAGGCCGTGCCGTCGCAGCGCAGCTCGCGCCTTGCTGATCTGCAAAGGCTGGCGGAGGTGGTGCTCCGCAATGCCAATGATGTCCCTGTGCTTGGTGCTGCTGATCTCCTTGAGGTAATCCTGGGCCTGCGGGCCCCAGGTAGTGATGTTGAAGAAGTCCACATTGAACTGGCGGCGAGCCTTCTTCGTGCCCGCCTGCAGCCGACTACCCCGACGGGGCCTCTCCTGTCCCTTCCACGACCACTTTGTCCGCCCTCTTGGCCTGCGCAACCTTGTCTCGTGCTTGCTGGATGTGTGTATCCACTCGGGCACGGCGAGCTGCTGCCTTGTCTGCTCCAACTTTGGCTTCTTCTGCTGTGTCAGCCTCAGCGGCGCCGGTTGGCGTGGCCACTGTGGCTGCTCCTGAGGCTGCGGCTTCCCCAGGCTGGCCATGCTGAGGCGTGGGGCTGGGGCATATTTTCTTGCCAGGGGGAGCCCCTTGTTCTTCGTCACCTCCTGGCTCCTGAGCTTCTGTCTGGCGCTTTGTGCGTGCTTGTTCGAGGAGGCGCAGCTGCTCCTGGTGCTTGGCAGTCTCCTCCTCCAGGTACCGCAGGTGCTTTGCCGCCTCCTCCTCGTGCTCCTTGACTTTCTTCGCCATCGCTTCTCCTTTTGCCTTTGCTGCTCGCCAGGCTTCTTTGTCAGGTTCTGCCCACTTGTGGAAATCGTCTGGCTCTTTCTCGAAGTGTTCCAGGAGGGATGCCAGTGCCGTCTTCTCTGCTCCAGCCTGGTCTGCTGCTTGCACTTCGGGCTTTCCGACCTGGGCCTTGAGTGTGTCGAACTCTTCCTCCGCGACGATGGATGCTGCCATGGCGTCATGAAACTTGCGTTCGCTCTCCACCAGGTACTGCTTGGCGCTTTCCACCTGCTCTCCTGCTGCTCGCACCTTTTTCTGGAGCTTGTGCAGCCTTCTGGCGGCGGCTTGAACTGCCTTGAGACCGACTGGCTCTGCGGTGGTCGGCTTGGCCGCGGCCAGGTCTGGCCAGAGCGCCTCGTAGTGGGTCCTGAGCGGGTCATCCTTGCCGAGCTTGTTGTAGGCGCCACTGCTGCCGGCCGGGAGGCTGACCGCCTGGTCACCTGACCTGCTTTGTCGCCGCTCCTGCGGCCTGGCTGCCGCCTCTGTGCCTGCGGACTCCCCGGCCAGGCGCCTGCCCGCCCCCCGAGGAGGAGGAGGAGGAGGGGAGGAGGAGGAGGAGGAGGAGGAGGAGGAGGAGGAGGAGGAGGAGGAGGAGGCGAGGAGGAGGAGGAGGAGGAGGAGGAGGAGGAGGAGGAGGAGGAGGAGGAGGAGGAGGAAAAGGAGGGGGAGGTGGAGGAGGTGGAGGAGCCCAGGAATTCCCAAGAGGCCCCAAAGGCACTTTTCTGTATTGGGATCTGTGTTCGGGGAGTGCTTCTCGCCCCCCGTAGGCTTTGCACTCATGGGCTTCGCCCCCGTAGGCTTCGCCGCCCCCCTTCTGGGGCTCGAATCCTCTGTGCTTCATCTACGTTCTCAAAGATTATCTTTCTGCTGGGGCTCGAATTCTTTGTGTGTGTGTGTGTGTGTGTGTTTATGCTCCTAAAGCATGCTTCTCGACAGGGGCTCCAATCTTTTGTGTGCTTACATATGTTTCTCTCTCTCTCTCTCTCTCTATATTCCTTCGACTGGGGCTCGAATCCGAAGTGCTTTACACATGTTCCTACAGATTCCCCTTTTTCTTGGGCTCGAACCCTTCGTGTCTTGAATCCTCGCCGCTCCCCATAGTCGCACTTTTTTATGTGTCGTGCGAGCTGAAAGTGGGAAAGTGCCTCGGAAGAGGTGTTGCCCCGACCTCCCTGGGCGGGATATCTGGGTGTAAGAGTATCGGCCGCCCTTTCCATTTAGTTTCCCCGAAGAGGGGGTGGCATCATGATGGATGCATGTGGCATGTTGAAGCATGGCGCATGAGGGTAAACTGATTGCTGGTCCGATTGAGCCGCCTGTCCTTCCCCCCTGCTGCGGCCGCCCTCTTTTTGTCCCTCGCCTGCTTGTGCTCGATTTGCCTGGCTGTGCCGCCCGCTCAGGTCACAGTTGCGGTGCGCCGTCGCCATCGCCGCGACGCCTTTTTATGATGCTTTCTGGTGTTGTCTCCTGGGCGCACCAGGGGGGAAGAATGGCCCGTGGCCAGGACACCATCGTCGACCCAAAGACCCCCCTGCCACGACGCCCGCCGCTCTCAAAGACGCACTGGCCCGGGTCAATGCACACCCGGGTCAGTCGGGCTCTGCAGGGCCCTGCGCGGTCCTGCAGGATCCTGCACGCTAGTCCGTATCAGTGCAATCCTGGCGTTGCAAGATCCTGCAGGATCCGGCGCTCTGACCGACCCCCGCTGGCACCGACCACTGCCGCTTACAACTCGACGCTCGGGCTGGCTCTTCGTGTTGCCAGCACCTCCGCCCCCCAGGCACACACGGTGCGGGCGGCCCTGCTCTCGCTGCTCTCGCTGCTCCCTGACCCGCGACGCCATGACCGTGTCGAGGCCCCCGGCCCGCGGCGGACCTCTCGACCCCCTCCTGGGGGACCGGCTTTTCATATCCTGGGCTGTTTCTTGCCGGGGCCCCAGGGCCCGGCGAAAGCCCCCGGGGGCCGACCATCGCCACGGAGGAAGCGGGTTCTGAGGGAAACGGGTCCTGAGGCTTTTCGCCGTTTTCGGGCTCTCGGGGCCCTCCACGGGCCCCATGACTGTCAGAAAAGATGAAGATCTCGTCCTGGGGGAAAGCCCCAGGGTCCAGGATCCACTTCCCTCAGGACCCGCTTCCCCCATGCTGCAGTCAGCCCGTATAATAAGGACGCACGATGCGGATGCAAGGGCCTTGGTGGGCCAGGCCTACTATCTGCGAGCGGGGGAAGGGGAAGGAATGCAGGGGTAACCATGGAATGTTAGCCAGCGTGGGCCCCAAACAGCAGGGTCTTGCGGTATATGCGGTGCAATCTATGTGGTGCACTGTATGCGATGTAACTTGTGTAATGCAATCTATGCGATGCAATCAGTGCGGTGCAACCTATGTAATGCAATCTCTGCAGTGCAAACAATGTGGTGCAATTTACGCGCGGCAGCCTATGTACGTAATGTAATCTATGCGGTGCAACCTATGTGGTGCAATCTATGTGGTGCAATTAACTTTGACCGTCTTGAAGCTGTCCTCTCCACTGCTCGTGCAAACATCCCACCCTCCCACCCGCAACTTGGTCGCAAGACCTCTTAAGACAAGACCGTGACGGTAGGTAGCACATGGCACTTGGCCACGACACCGACGCCGACGACGACAGCGACAACGACGACGACGGCGCCGCCGACACCGACTACGACGACACCGACGACGTCTCCAACGACTTCGACGACGACAACGACGACGATGACGACCCCGACGACGACGACGACGCCGACGACGACGACGATGACAACGCCGACGACGACGACGCCGACGACGACGACGCCGACGGCGACAACGACGACAACGACGAGGGAGGAGGGAGGACGGCGACGACGCGAACGACGAAGAAGGAGGGATGACGGCGACGCCGACGACGACGACAACGACGAGGGAGGAGGGAAGACGACGACGACGACGACGACGGCGACGAAATGGGAGGGTCGACGACGAGACGCCGACGACGGACGACGACGTCGAGGGAAGAGGAAACGACGACCACGGCGACAACGACGACGGAAACGACGACGACGACGACGAGGAAAGACAGAGAACAATGACGCCGACGACGATGACGTCGGAGGAGGGAGGACGGCGACGACGACGACGACGCAAGAGCGCGCGCGCACGCTTTTGTTGAAAATCCGTGTTGCAAAACCTTGTGATTTGGTAGGTTTTTTGGACACACGTTGTTGAAATCCTTCCGAAACCGATGGTGTTGAAGGATTTTTGCGTACGCGCGCGACGGCGCGCGCGTCTGCACGTCGCCCCGTTTTTTGCAGAGGATTCTCGCGACGGCACACGCGCAAGGGCGTTCGACAGATTTCGACATGCGCACGCGCGAAGCCCGTTTGGTAGCATTTTGTGAAAATCTTGAAAACCCATGGTTTTCTTCAGATTTCGCAAGAACTCGCGCGTAAGCTTTTTTAGCAAATCAGTGTTGCGAAACCTTGTTTTTGTATGTGTTTCGGAAGCTCGATTGCGAAATCCTTCCGACACCAAAGGTTTTCGGAGGATTTCGGCATGCGCGCGCGACGACGCGCGCGTGCACTTCGTCCCGTTTTTTTGCAAGGGATTCGCGAAAAAGGGTTGTGTTAGAACAAAAAATGTCACCGCATAGTTTTTTTTTGTTTCAAAGGAACCTCAGGGGGGGATACCGGCTGGCCTGGGACATTGTGATCTCATATTTAGGATGGACATGTGGTCATTATCATATATGACTTACCTACCCGAAAAGAGTACGGATAATGCCGGGGGGGGGTAGAGTCTTTTTTAGAAAGGAGAATCAATTCTGTCCGCAGTGATTTCTCCACTCCACTACTGGCGCAAACATCCCACCCACCCAATCGCAACTTGGTTTGCGAACCTCATGCAGCGGCGATGGCGATGAGTGCTTGGCGCTGCCGTGCGGCCGCGCCAGCCCGCGCATGCGCGCGCGCGCAGCGGCCAGGGAGTTTGGCGCGACCGCCGAGGCCGCGGTGGTGCTGACCGCTCGGCACATCCCAGCGGGCACGTGAGTGCGAGTCGGCGGCTTGGGCGGGTGCGGTATCACGGCAACGTCGACACTTGTAGACACGACGACGATGATAGTGGCGACGTTGGTCACGACAATTGTAGACACGATGATGATGATGATAGTGGCGATGACGGCGTCTTCGCGTCGGTGATGCAGGTTTTGGAAGGAATTCGAAACGCGCGCGCGGCAGACGCGCGAGAGTGGCTCGCATGGTACTATGTGACACGGATCGTGCTACCCCAGCATGCGCGCAACGGCGTTCGAACGATTTTGACATGCGCGCTCGAAGCCCGTCTGGTAGCATTATGTGAGCATGTTGAACAACTCATGGTTTTCTTAAGAATTCGCAAGAGCGCGCACGTTTTTGTTGAGCATCCGTGCTGGGAAACTCTGTGATCTGTGTGTTTTTTGGACACTCGATTTTGAGATCGTTCCGAAACCAGGGGTTTCTAAACGATTCCGGCATGCGCGCGCGACGACGCGCGCGTGTGCACGTCGTTTCATTTTTTGCAGAAAGTTTTTTTTCGCGACGGCACGCGCGCAAAGGCGTTAGAACGATTTCGACATGCGCGCGCCCGAAGCCCGCTTGGTAGTATTTTGTTGAACATGTAAAAAAATCAGAAAGGTTTTCTGAAGAATTCGCAAGAGCGCGCACGCACGCTTTTGTTGAACATCCGTTCTGCGAAACCCTGTGTCTTTATACAGTGCGGGCGCGGCCGCAAGAAACCCTCGCAAGAAACCCAACCCTGAGAACCCGTGCGCGAGGTGCACCTGAGGGGGAACCTGGAGCACCCTGAACGCAGCAGCTCCTTCAAAGGCTGCGGGAAGTCACCGCGCAGCGCGAGGAGCGAAGAAACCCAGGATACCCTGACGAAAAGCATATGGTTTCTTGATGCGCGCCCCCACCAAATGTTTTTTGGACGCTCAATATTGAGATCCTTCAGAAACCAAAGGTTTTTGAAGGATTTCGGCATGCGCGCGCGACGACGCGCGCGTGTGCACTTCGTCCCATTTGTTGCAACATATTCTTGAAAACTTGTGATTTTTGATAACAGAGGGTCTTTCGTCTGTGGGGGGGGAGGGTGGTATAACCTATCTCTTTTTTAGAACGGAGAATGTGCGCGCGGCAACCTATGTCATGCAATCTATGCGGTGCAATCCGTGTGGTGCAATCTATGCGACAGCGACGGCGGCGTCGGGCGGCACCGTTCGCAGGAGCCGCCGCTCGCCCCGAGCGGCGGCGACGGCGACGGCGGCGACGGGCGGCCTGCAAGAGCCGTTACTCGCGCCGAGCGGCGGCGACGGCGACGGCAGCGACGGGCGGCACCGCAAGAGCCGCTACTCGCGCCGAGCGGCGGCGACGGCGACGGCGGCGGTGGGCGGCACCGCCCGCAAAAGTCGCCACCCACCCCGAGATGGTTTGCCAAGTAAGAACCCCTAAATGCGAGCACCGTGTGGGGAAAAACGCTCATCCTTACTGTGCGGGTTGACGGTCTAAGTGATCGGAGGAGTTCGCCGGGGCTTCGCCGGGTGGGCGGCCGTGGGTGCCTCGTTGGCGCCCCGTGCACTGGCAGGGTTCGCCGAAGTCTTGCCTGGTGGTCGCCCGTGGGCGCCTCGTGGGTGCCCCGTGCGCCGGCTGGGCCTGCTGAGGGTTCGCCTGGTGGGCGCCCGACAAGGGGTACAGTCGGGGCGTTGACCTAAGCAACCCTAAATAAGGAACGAGGCCCCCCTTTTCCAGAAGTTAAACTTCGATTCCCGATGGAAAACATGGAGGAAAACCTGAGGCAAGCTGCGAAACACTTGCGGAACACGGAGCCCCTCCCCAACTGTACGCGTCGGTCGGTAGCCTTGGAGAGTGGCGCATCCTTACTGTGCGGGTTGACTGGAAGAGCAGAGCAGACAGCACGCTTCCCGCCGTGGGTTCTTGACGGCGCAAGTGGGGTCCGCTGCCGCGCCGCCCCCAAGATCACTGGGCACCAGCGTTCTCGAACGCGATTGGTAGGGACCGATCGGCACTCCAGATCGGTCGCGACCGATTCCAACATAGGTCGCGACCGATCTTGAAACAAGTCGGTCACGACCGAGACCGGAACCTAAAGCAAAATCGGTAGCGAGCGATCTCGCCGGTCGCGACTGGAAAAGCCCAGTATCCAGTGACCAGGGTCAGGTCGGGCGTGCCCCCCTACAGGAGGATTTTGGACGACACATTAAAGAGACCCCAAAAAACTCCAAGATAGTCGAAAAGTCGCCCCCAGACCATTTTTGAATCTTCCTCCTGTAGAGGGACATGCCCGACTTAAGACCAGGGCGCCGAGAGCTCTCAACGACGCGAAGGGGTCCGCCGCCCTGCCGCCCCCACACAGGAGGGATCCGGAGGGGGCGCGGGCGCCATGGTCATCAGCATGGCCCCCTTGAAGAGGGCGCCGCCGAGGGCGGTGATGTCCCCAAACCACTCCTGCGGGGCGGCGCTGCCCCGATGCGCAGGGCGCAGCGCGCGGCGTGTCGACGCGGAGCTCCTCCACACGCAGGCTGGAAACGTAGGGTCTGGCGCGGTGCGCTCGCCAACACGCTGGGCCAACACGCTCACCCAACACGCAGCGTCTCGACACATACGTCTCGAGCACGATGCCCTGCGCGTGTCAAAATGGGCGCGTCGAGACAGCTGCGCTCCTGCGGGGCTCGCGGAAGCTTCGGCGGCCAGAGGCCTCTCGGCGGCCCTGCCAGAGGCGACGTGCGGCTGTGCACCTCTGCGGCGACGCGTGGCGGCGGTGGCCCCGCCGACGCGCTGCGCCGTGCAGGCGGGCAACGCACCGCTCCGCCTCGCGGGGCGGGAAGGCGGGAAACGCTCGGGACGCTAACGCTCGGGGGCTGGGAGGTGGACGGTGTGTCGCGCCGAGGCGCGGTGGGCCAGAACGAGCGGAGCGGCGCGCTGAGCCAACGTTCCTGACCGTGGGACTCCCAGAGTCCCTCCTCTTCCTCCTCCTCTGCCGCCCTCCCCCCTTCTCCCCTTCATCCTCGCCCTCTCCTCCGCTTCCCCCTTCCTCTGCCGCTCCCGTCTCTCCTTGTCCTCGCATTGCTCCTCCTGCCCCTGCGTCCTCCTCCTGCTGCCGGCCCCTCCCTATCATCCACCTGCTGCTGGTCCTCTTCTCCGCGTTGCATCTCTCTCGCCCTTCCCCCTCGCTCGCCTCATCCACCTTTCTTCCTTCCTTCTCTCCTCCTCCTCCTTCCTCCCCTCCTCCCCCTCCCCCTCCCCCTCCTCCTCCTCCTCCTCCCCCTCCTCCCCCTGCTCCTTCTCCATCCCGTCTTTACTCCGCTCCTTCCCTCCTCGTCGTCCTTCTCCTCCTCCTCCTCCTCCTCCTCCTCCTCCTCCTCATGCATCCTCTTACTTCCCATAGGCACCCGAGAGACAATTGCAACCTCGGGGCGAGACGCTTGACGCTCTTCGCTCTCTCCGGCTGGAATCTTTTGAACCCTGGTCTGCCATGCTCTGGCTTCGAGGGGCCTGAGAACCCCGACATGATATCTCCACCTTCTAGCATTAGGTCGGGCGTGTCCCCCTACAGGCGGATTTTACTAAAACAAATGCACTAACAATGCCCAACACATGATAAAACAAATCGTCCCTCGACATTTTTTTGGCTATTTTTGAATATTCCTCCGGTAGAGGGACAGGCCCAACTTCATTCTAACACTGGATCTCACTGCAAGAATGCTGAGCAGCAGCGCGAGACAGAGGAGTGGATGGTGGGCATCTGAACTCTCGACACCGCGCGCTGCCTCCAACCGAACGCCACGGTGCTGGGCCGCCGGGAAGGCAAGACGATGGGCCTTGGAGAGCCCATCGCGTGGGCTCCAGAGCGCTCTGCGTTGGTCGAGGTCCGAGGTGCGCTGCAAAGTAGTCGACGTCTCCGCCAGTGCGCATGTGCAGTGCCACCACGGCGAACGCCCACCCGACACGGTGCGGGTGCACCGGGGCCTGCCGTGATTCAAGACCCCGCGGGGCTCTGAGCCAAGTCTCTGCCTCGTTGGAGACGTGGCAGAACTTCAGGGTCTCAAAGCCGTGTGGTGACGGACCGCGCCGCCAGTCGCCCGAGACGTCCTCGGAGAACGACCCGAGTCCCAAAACCGTGCGGTGACCCCGAATCCCCATTTACTCACCACGCGGTGTGGTCACCACGCCGTTTGGGGGGGCCCGAGGAACCCTGAGAGCCCCAGGAAGTGGCTGCGAGACGGGTTTTAAGACACCTCTCTACAGGAAATCTGGGGGCACGTGTGTCGTCGATGCTGGGCCTCCTGAGGTGGTCCAGGGCTTCTATGGGCCCCCAGAGTCATCGGGGATAAGGCACTTCAGGGGGGCAACTGCTGGCAGACACGTTATTTTTCGTTGACGCGCCTATTGCACGGGGAAGGGTGAACATCTTACAATGCGCGTAAATGATCACGCTGACATCGAAATCTGTGACATGCCACAAACTCATGATTAAGAGGCGTTCCCTGCGTCGTTACAGCGAACGAAGAACTCCATCGACCTGGAACGAGCATCTGAGGCATCGATGTGAGAGCGCGGATTTGCAAATCAGACGACGTCCGTCTTCAAGCTTATATAGATTCTTGACATTGTGCGTCATAGAACGCGAGGGCGTCCAAGGGAAACCACGACTTCGAAAACTTTTTGGGGTCACGCGTTCGGGCCACACTTGCAAGCCATCAATCCTTCATCAATGTAACTGATGAATGCTGTGATATTCGGTGCCATGATTTGTGACGAACGATCTTACGAGAACTCGAACTTGGAAACGGACAACCATCGATCCGTGTAGCTGTTGTGCCCTGTAGCTTCATGGCCATAAACGGAAGGCTGGCCTTTGAAACCGCTAGCCCTCCATCTATGTAAGCGCTTCTGGTTATGACTTTCAGGTTCACGACACGTGGACAATTTCAAGCGAGAGCCATAACATGAAGACGGATTGGCCTCTATCCGTGGAGCTGCTTGTCCATGTCTTTCGTAATCACGCAGCGTGAAGATGGTTCAAAAACGATCACCAATGCTGAAAACCACCCGCCTTCCATCCGTACCCCCCGTGAAGGTGTGAACCTATGGTATCATCAGCAGGAGAATCGCACGCGATACAACGATCTGGGAAACTACATGTTCTTCATCCACGTAGCGGCTGGGAACTTTGAAATTTTTGATGGCCGACTCGGATGAATTCTGGATGAGATCTCCGCGCCCTCGCTACGGACACGTCTGGTGGGACGAGGAGTGCTAAGCATGCGCATATCCGCCGATCCGGCGTGTGAGTTTGAAAGAGCCTTAGATGTAGCCTCAGCTTCAGTTCCTGAGCTTCTGCTCTGCTGGGGGGTGGGTGCCGGGGTGGCTCTGCCGGGGTAGGGGGAGGGGGGTGGGGGACGCGCTGTGCTGTGTTTTTCGGGGGGGGGGGGGGGGGTCGGGCCGTGGGAAACAAAGAAGAGTGCCACCCCGGATGCCAGAGAGCCCAAGATTGCTGCAAGATACTTCGAAGACGGCCCAAGATGTACCCAAGACGGCCCAAGATGGCGTCATGACGGCCCAAGAGGCCTTCAAGAGGCCTCTAAGACGGCCCAAGACGTCTCCAAGAGTTCCCAAGAGGCCCGAAGATCGTCCAAAAGGCCCCCAAGAGGCCCCAAGAGCACTCCAACAGCACCCCCAAGAGGGGCTCATGAGGCCAACATCGTCTGTTTTCCGATAGTTTTGGACGGATTTTGACATGCTCGCCTTTTCGGGTTTCCGACGCTCCAAGACGGCCCAAGAGGCCCCCAAGATCGCACCAAGACGGCCAAAGAGGCTCCCAAGAGCGCCCCAAAACTGCCCCAGGAGCCCCAAGGCTACTCAAGAGGGCCCTACAAGAAATCAGTGGTTTGGGCCTCTTCGGGCGTTCCTGGAAGTCCACTTGGAGGCCTCTTGGGCCGTCTTGGAGGCCTCTTGGGGGCTGCCTAGGCCGTCTTGGGCCATCGTGAGGCAATCCCTCCCTCCACCTCCCTCCGCCTCATCCTCCACCTACTCCTCCACCTCCCCTTCCACCAACCAGGTCGCATCGGGAGCGCGCCCGGATCGGCGGCACTGGCCGGAGGCCACTACAATACAACAAATAGGGACGCGATCACGAGAAGGCGAGGAAGATGAACTACGCATAGTAATGATAAGGATGATGAGTCGCAGCTGGCCAGGGTGTACAGAACTATGGTTCTTCCAACATATACCTTCTTAGCGCATGAAACATCACCAATGCGTTCCCTGGGGCCGACTCTACCAAACACATGCTGGACGACAACATGCCTCCGAGTAAAAACGCTCACCAGGTGGTCAGCTTAGGTTCAAGCTTCAGGATGCGCTTCCTCCAACATCAATTTCCCCTTGGGCTTCCTCTTGCGTCTGGGAACAACACGCAAACGACTATCGCACGGACGGGCGTTCACAACTCGCCCCCTGCGACAACAAGAAAAAGCGCCGCTTCGAATCAAGAAACGGCACTCCCGCAGGGGGCTCCGGAGAGACTCTTGACACCGCCTGCCCTGCCCTCCTCTGCGTGCTAGTCCTGGCGGCCACATCGATAGGGGAGCGAGGGACCAGGAGAACGACCGTTTGGGGGGAACGATGCGCGCGAACCGAGAGAGAGAGAGAGAGAGTACTCAACGAGGCGGGCGCTCCCCACTGCCGAACGAGCTGCGGTGCTTCAACAGGTGCGGGTCGTTCGGGTCCAGGAAAGGCTCCTAAGCGAGAAGGTCGACTTCACACCCGGCCATCTGCTGCTCCACTGCTCACCTCCTGCCAAACTGCGCTGCGCAAGTTTCAAGAACATGAGCGCCACGGGGATATGAGCTCATGGTTCAATGAATTGTGTGTCTCGTGGCCAGCGCGGCTCTAATTAAGTACCAGTGGCGCGGTCATTGGCTGCAACCTTGGTCGTCATGACGCTGTTTCAGCACATCGCCCATCCCAGAACACATACCCCAAAAACATCATCGGTGAGAACCGAACGCTTGTCCTCACAAATTGTCAGGTGATTGCCGCCGGCTGCTTTCGCATACGTGGCCGCTCGTCCCCTTCCTCATCGTCGTCGTCCTCCTTCTGCACCGCTTCGACCTCCGTGTTGCTTTCCCCCCCTTCCCCGTGCACCTCTTCCCCCTCCTCCTCCTCCTCCTTTTCCTCGTGGGAGCGGCTAATTTCTGTAGCGGTGGTTGTCAAAACGCAAAAAAACACTGGCTCGAAACGACGCGTTCCAGACTTCTGCTGCCGGGCACCGCGAGGAACAGAGCTCGCGGCAGAGCTTTAGGGCAACGGGGGCGGCAGTGGCGTGGCAATCAAATGTACTGACGATCTCGCAACACCCGCTCGCCGACGTTCGCGTCAACTGAGAATCCCATGTCATTGCGGACCGGGAGCAGCTGCTCCAATGGCAGCCCACCAGACTACTAGCAAGGCAATCAATTACCAGGTGGCAGCCGCTACCACCATCAACGCCGAGGCCACGGACATTGGCTGGCGAGGGGGGTCGCATGCACTGCTGAGCAGGACCATGACCTGCTGCCACGACGGCAGCCCACCAAGCCCCTTCCACGGCCGCAATGTGATTGCTGCTGCCAGCGCCACTGCAGTGGCCGCGAACAAGGGCGAATCCGGTCGCATACGCTCCTGCATGTCACTGCTGTGCAGGAGGAGGGAACAGGAAGCGGAGGAGGAGAAGGAATATGCCCCTGAAGGTCTCCAGATGCCTCTGGAGGTTTCTGGAGGCTTCGGGAGGTCTCTAGAGGTGTCCAAAGGTGCCAAGACGGCCTGAAACATCTCGACATCTTGGATTCGAATGCTCGTCGTCCACCTTCTCCTCTCGCTCCACTCCTCCTCCTCCTCCTCTTCCTCCTCCTCCTCAATCTGTGTTGTCTCTTCTCCTTCCCCTCCTCCTCCTCTCCCTCATGTTACCCCCCCTCCTTTTCCTCTGCTCTGTTCCTTCGCCTCCTCCTCAAACCCTCCTTCTCTTCTTCTTCTTCTTCTTCTTGCTCCTCCTCCTCCTCCTCCTCCTACTCCTCCTCCTCCTACTCCTCCTCCCCCCCCCATTCCTTTCCACTTCCTCCTCCCCCCGACCCCCTCCCCCTCCCCGTTCTCCTTCTCCGACCTGCTCCCCCACGCCAGTGCACCCAGAACAACCCCAAGCTTGTAGGCCCTGAGGAGCGCCCTGTGCAGCCCAGCACCAAGAACAAATAGCATGCCTAACGATAAAACGGGTGTGTGGGGGAAATAAATAACAGACGGGGAAATTATCGCAGTGCTCCGTCAACATGCCAGGAGGGAGGTCCTCGTGAGGTGTTCGGGTGTTCCCAACATCATTTGGAAGCTCCTGGATGTGTTTGTAGGAGGAAGGAACATGAGGAGGATTGAGAGGCGATGGAGCGCGGAGGAGGGCTCTCTCCTTTGAATTGTTTTTGCGAAGAGAACAAAAACCTTCCTGCCCTCGACTCTCGTGGGGATGGCTTGCAAGCTGTCATTCCCTCGCTGGGTCGGGCGGCGGACTCTCATGCATCCAGAGGTTGCCAACGATCGACAGGGGAGAGCGAAGAGGGCAACCTCTACTGTAGGATCGTAGAGGAAGAAACAACAACATAAACACACACTTTTGGAGGTCCGCGCGGATTTCTTGGATCTGCGCTGGATCCTCTTGGCGGCGCCTGCGGCGACCAAGAAATCCGTGAGCCCGAAGCTTACATTCATCTTGTTTTTCTCTCCTTCGAGTGCGGACGTATCCCTCTCCTCGCTTAGGGAGGGGAGGGCAAATACCGCCGCGAGGGAATGAGGACGTGTCCCTCTCCTCGCCTAAGGGAGGGAAGGGCAAAATACTGCCGCGAGGGAGGGCGGGCACGACCTGGACGGAAGCACGCCCCGAGGCACTGCTCGGCGCGTCGCGGCTCCTCGTTCGGCTGCTCGCGGCCTCTTCGCGGCGCTTTTTTTCTCTCTGCTGGCAGAACGACCCAACGCAGTCGCCGTCACTCGGCGGCGAGCGAGGGGGGGAAAAGAGGAGGAGGAGGCCTTCTCAGAAGGCGGCAGGGCTTCTCAGCAGCCCTCCGGCTTTCTGAGAAATTCTGTGTCTTCGGGGAAAACACTTAGACGACTTCTCAGAAGGCCAAGGGGCTTCCAAGCCGTTCGAGAAAATCCGCTCCTTCTCATTTCCCCCCTCGGGCTCGCCACCGACAACTGGAACGACCCTAACGAAATCGCCATTACGCCTACGAGCGTCGTTGGAGGTCAGGGCCACCGCGAGCCCGACAATTAACGTCACCCTTGCCGCGAACTCCGAAATGACAAATACACTTTCGCTGCCCTCGCCGCGCAGCCGCTCTCGTCACCATGGCAATTCTCCCCCTCGTCTGTGCCTGAAGATCATTGGTACCTACAGCTCCGAGCACAAAGGCAAAACTCCAAGGAGCTCTTGGACGCTCGCCGAATCTATCCAAATCAACTTGCGTCCTCTGAGGAGGGTGGGAAGGAGCGTGGACTGTAAAGGTGTCCCACGAGGTGAAGGGCAGGCTAGGGCCGAAAGGAATGCTACAATCAAAAAACAAACGCAGTGATGGAATGTAAGGATGCAGCGCGCCGTGAACGCGCCAAACCAGGGGCACCCTTGTACTGAGGAAACACAAAAGTGGCAAGAGTGCCCAGAACCGAAGGTTGTAGTACATGTCTCCTGCCTCAAGTGCTCATCCCGAAGGTAACTCTTCACAACAGGGCCTCCCCCCCGTGTTGGAGCGCGCCATAACGCGCCGTATATCCGTCGCCGCCAGCGAGAGAGAAGCAGGAGCTGTAGCTCCCGTACGGGAGGCTACGCGAGGCACAGCCACGAAGCTCCTCTGAGGCCGCTGGGGGAGCCTCTGGGGCGCTCGAGAGAACTGGTGATGGGCAAGGGGGGGAGAGGGACAACGCTATGGGGGACCAGCTCAGGGGGCGAAACATCGACCTGGAATCGGCGATACGTCGCTGGTGGATCGATGATAGACCCCGATCGCGGATCCGCACTGCTCTAAGCGGGGCGGGCTATCAGGCCGTTATCGGCGATCCCTGGGCGATGGGGGGTCGATGCGCCCCCCCCCCCCCTGAGCCTGTCCCCTCCAACGTGGCCCCCAAGTTGGCGAAAGGATGCAAGATGCGCCTCCTCCTCCTCCTCCTCCTCCTCCTCCTCCTCCTCCTCCTCCTCCTCCCCTTCTGCCAGCAAGCCCCCTCTACCTGCAAATGGCAGCGCGGGCGGGCCGGAGCCCGCCCCAGAATGTCTTCTCAGTGCGCGGCTCCAAAGGTTCCGACCCCCTCCCCGGGGGTGGTCTTTCGTACCGGATCAACTTGTGATGGTCCCAGGGCCCACTAACCAGCCCCAGTGCAGGGGCCGCAATCTAAGAACAAATCTGAGGTCTGGGAGGACGCAAGGCGCGCGAGCTGGCCGGCCAACTACCAGCAGGCCCCTCCTGTATGCAAGTGGCAGCGCGAGCGGGCCGGAGCCCGCCCCAGAAGGGCAGCGGGGCCGAGGACACCGCTTTCTCAAACTGCCACCCACTCTAGTCCGGGTGAGCCTTCATGGGAGCCTCTGGGGACCTCCGCGGCCCTGTTGCATTTCGACCAGATTTCGTCTTAATTTCTTCCAGACGTCGACCACGTGCGACGAAATCCAAACGGAATCCTCAGAATCGCAAAGAATTTTGGAGCCCTCTGAGGCTCCCATGAAGGATCGCACAGTTGATGGTCCCGGGGCCTGACAGCGGGCGGGTGGCCGAGGTGGAGGAAAAGCTGTAGGACTAAAATTAGGTCGGGCCTGTCCCTATACAGGGGGATTTTTTGGCGAACATTTTGAAATATTCAAAAATTATCCCGGCAAAGCAACCTAACAGCGATGTGTAAGAGCATTCCCCTTAATATTCAGATGAGAATCCAGTTGTAGAATTCTGCTGTTCTCGCAGTCGTAGTCGCATTCGCGATGACAGTCGCAGCGGCAACGGCAGTCGCAGTCACAGTCACAGCCTCAGCCTCAGCCTGCCTCAGCCTCAGCCTCAGCCTGCCTCAGCCTCAGCCTGCCTCAGCCTCAGCCTCAGCCTGCTTCAGCCTCAGCCTCAGTCTGCCTTCAGCCTCGGCCTCAGCCTCAGCCTGCCTCAGCCTCAGCCTCAGCCTCAGCCTGCCCTCAGCCTGCCTCAGCCTCAGCCTCAGCCTGCTCAGCCTCCTCAGCCTCAGCCTCAGCCTCTGCCTCAGCCTCAGCCTGCCTCAGCCTCAGCTTCAGCCTCAGCCTCAGTCTGCCTCAGCCTCGGCCTCAGCCTCAGCCTGCCTCAGCCTCAGCCTGCATCAGCCTCAGCCTCAGCCTCAGCCTGCCTCAGCATCAGCCTGCCTCAGCCTCAGCCTGCCTCTGCCTCAGCCTCAGCCTGCTTCAGCCTCAGCCTCAGTCTGCCTTCAGCCTCGGCCTCAGCCTCAGCCTGCCTCAGCCTCAGCCTGCATCAGCCTCAGCCTCAGCCTCAGCCTGCCTCAGCATCAGCCTGCCTCAGCCTCAGCCTCAGCCTGCCTCAGCCTCAGCCTCAGCTTCAGCCTCAGCCTCAGTCTGCCTTCAGCCTCGGCCTCAGCCTCAGCCTGCCTCAGCCTCAGCCTGCATCAGCCTCAGCCTCAGCCTCAGCCTGCCTCAGCATCAGCCTGCCTCAGCCTCAGCCTCAGCCTGCCTCAGCCTCAGCCTCAGCCTGCTTCAGCCTCAGCCTCAGTCTGCCTTCAGCCTCGGCCTCAGCCTCAGCCTGCCTCAGCCTCAGCCTGCAGCCTCAGCCTCCTCAGCCTCAGCCTGCCTCAGCATCAGCCTGCCTCAGCCTCAGCCTCAGCCTCAGCCTCAGCCTCAGCCTGCCTCAGCCTCAGCCTGCTCAGCCTCAGCCTCAGCCTGCCTCAGCCTCAGCCTCAGCCTCAGCCTCAGCCTCAGCCTCAGCCTGCATCAGCCTCAGCTCAGTTTGCCTTCAGCCTCAGCCTCAGCCTGCCTCAGCCTCAGCCTCAGCCTGCCTCAGCATTCAAAATGTGGCCCGGGAATGGAGTTCTGGGAACTCGAAGAACACGAAGTGGCCTACAGTTGGCTCCGGGCATTCAAAATCATGCCCAGGAATGGAGTTCTGGGAACTCGAAGACCACGAAGTGGCCTACAGTTGGCTCCGGGCATTCAAAATCATGCCCAAGAATGGAGTTCTGGGAACTCGAAGACCACGAAGTGGCCTACAGTTGGCTCTGGGCATTCAAAATCATGTCCAGGAATGGAGTTCTGGGAATTCGAAGACCACGACATGGCCTACAGTTGGCTCCGGGCATTCAAAATCATGCCCAGGAATGGAGTTCTGGGAACTCGAAGACCACGAAAAGTGTAACTGTTTGCTTAAATCGACTTCCGCGGCTTCTCCTTGGATCCTGCCCGGACCCCCCTGGGGCGTCAAGATGCTCTCTTTTGACCCCACTAGAAGCCTATCAGTCGTCGCTGTTAGGTAAAAATACACCCAAAATGCTAAAACATTGTAAAACAAATCGTCCCCAGACTATTTTTGAACTATTTTTTATGCTGTGCAGCTAAGGGGAGGGGCCAGCCACAAGAGGGGTTCGGGCGGAAGTCTCCATCAGGAGTCTTGAAAAAGCACGCTCTTTTCACGACACTCGCTGGGGCCCAGTCGCCCGAAGTTGTTCGAATCACGATTCACCGTCGAGACGAGGCGAGCAGCACTCAAAGCCGGTGCCGCCAGTGCCCGCAACCTGTGCCACGGAGCTCGCCACATTACTAAAGTTATCGTGAAAACCCTCGAAGGGTTAGGGGGGTCGGGAACCGAAGTTGCTATGAGCAACTAGGACAGATCAGGCAGCAAGGGCAACAACCTTCGGGCTTTTGCTAATCGCGCCAAGGCCAGGCGCGATTAGCGAAAACCCGAGGCTTTTTTGACGACTGTAGTTTACACGCGACGCACAGCCCCGACTCCCTAGATAGCACATAAAAAACTGTTTGAAAACATGTATTTATGCTGTGCAGCTAGGGGGAGGGGCCAGCCACAAGAGGGGGTCGGGCGGAAGTCTCCATCAGGAGTCTTGAAAAAGCACGCTCTTTTCACGACACTCGCTGGGGCCCAGTCGCCCGAAGTTGTTCGAATCACGATTCACCGTCGAGACGAGGCGAGCAGCACTCAAAGCCGGTGCCGCAAGTGCCCGCAACCTGTCCCACGGAGCTCGCCACATTACTAAAGTTATCGTGAAAAACCGCACACTGCCGCATGGAAGATTTCTGGCCCGAAGGGCCTTCAGCCTGCTTCAACGAGGGGGGGAGGGAGGGAGAGGATACTTAAACCTATTTGACTCCACCCCTTATGGCTAGCCCACTCACCCCCATGAGTTGACTGTCTGACTGTAAGAGGAAAAAGAGAGGGAGGAAAAACGGCAGCGGCATGGCTCACGTCCTGCGTCGCAATCGCGTGCGGTGCGAGCTCGAAGGCTTGCCCACGGGCTCACTGGTGGCGTCCCTCTGCGAGCTATAGATCGAAACCCCGTCGTCCTTCAAGTGCTTCCGGCGCGTGATCAACGCCTTGGCCAGGGGTGTACTCGCCGCGTCGGAGGCCTCCAGCGCGAACGTCAGCTGCGTCGCCGGCTCGCGCCAAAACTGGCGGCCTGCACTCACTACGTCCTTCGGTAGCTCGGACCTGCGCCTGATGAGCGCGTGCACCTTCGTGTACCTGCTGAGAGCCCCAGGCGTCTTCCACCGCCCGCGCCTGCGTGCTTCCTCGAGGTCCCCGCCGGCCGCGACGAAGTCTGCCGCCGCGGCGTGGCGGATCCCGTGGGGGGGCCCCATGCGCTCGAGGTTGAGCTCGCCCAGCAGCTTGGCCCAGGATCTCCTGAAGCTGCCCTGGCTCACGGGCAGCACAAGCTCGTCGTCCGAGATGGCCGCGGTCAGCACCTCGATGATCGCCTTGCTCACGTTCATCTTGAGCTCGACGCCCTGGTCCGAGCCCGTCTTCACCTTCTCGCCTCGTTCGCGCCGCCCCAGGATCAGCGCGGCGCGACCCTCTGCGTCCACGCTCACGTCACCCTTGCGTAGCTGGCCCCAGTCCTGCTCGCGCAGCCAACCATCCAGCTGTATGAGCGCGGCCGAGCCCTCGATGATCTGCCCCCGCTCGAAGAAAGCCCTGATGATGACGCCCATGGCCTCCATCGGGAAGGGCTCGCCTTCCCCGCCGAAGCCCAGGCGCTCCCAGCTTTTGAGGGCCCTGGCGGCGACGGGCACATGATTCCTATGGTCTTCGAAAATGTGCATGAAGCCATTGAAGAGGTAACTGGCCTTCATGTAGCTGGTCCGCTGCACGTAGCACATGTCCGCGATGTACCCGGCCAGCGCCCCGTCGCGCTCGGCGACGGTGGCGAAGGGGTAGCCCCCGCGCTTCGCGTCCACGAGGAACTCCTCCACGGCCCCCTCCTACTGCACGTTCGTGTTGTCGTCGACCGCGTGGATGACCAGCCTATTGTTGAACTTCAAGGGGGCCTCGGGCGCGACCGCCCAGGCGAGCTCGCCTCGCTTTTTCGAGGGGGGCGGCTTGGGCCCTCTCGGAGCGGACGCCGCCCTCTGGGTGCGCACCAGAATGATCACCAGTGAGAGCGTCCAGCGCCCCCTCGTCGTCGTAGCCCTCGAAGCCAATGGAGCAGCCGCTTGGGAGTGCATCTCGTAGTGTGCCCCTCTTTCGTCGCCGCGGCCGCCTCCGGACCCGCCTGTCGCGACGGTCCGTCGGCTGCGTTCACCTCGGGGGGGCCCGGCGAAAGTGCGGCTTCAGGCGGCGTACGAGCTGCACCACTCCCGCCATCCTCGCCAGGTGCAGCAGTGCCCGCGCCGAACTCCTCCCTTTGCTCAAATCGCCAAGGCTCACCAGGGAATCCGTCATGATGAGGGCCCTCGACATCCAGGCGCCCGTGAGGTTCTCGAAGGGTGACGTAGTAGCGTTACTATCGTCCTCAGCTCCAGCACATTGTTGCGTTCCGACCGCTGCCACCAGCCCTGAAAGAACATATGCCACCTCTGCTCGTCCAGCCAGGAGTCCTGCGGCGGAAGCTGCTGTGCCCTGGCCTTCACCACTCCGGGTAGCCCATGTCGTAGCCTGACCTGTGCCCCCGAGGGCACTTGCTCCCAGCTCGGCTCCACCTCCTTCAAGATCTGGGCGTACGCCTCGCAGAACAGGATCGGGTAAGGACAGGCGATCTTGGTGCCGCTTGGCGCGTTGCCCCGCAGCTCGCGGTGCACCTGTCCCATCCTTGAACATAGCCCATTTCTGCCCTGGCAACGTCGTTCCAGCACTTGCAAGGCCCTGGAGTTGGTGGCCAGGGTCGTCGGCTTCTTCCACTCCTCCCCGTACTGGCAGTAGTCGAAGTTGATCCTGGCGACCTCGCCCTTCGCCAAGAGCTCGAGCATCGGCGGGAAGAGCCGCATGAGGCTGGACTCGGGATTCTCGATCGCGAAGTAGATGCCCTCCCTGATACAGAAGAGTGCCACCTGCGCCGCCGCCATGCACAATGTAGATCCTACCTGGGCTTCGTCCGCGCCGTCCTGCGCCAGTCCTGGTAGCCCCCAAGGGTACTCGGCTGTTCGAAGGGCGGGGCGTCGAGCCGGTGAGAAGGTAGCGCACGGGGGTGCCATGTGTATCCACCACCACCACCGCCAGCGTAGACGTCGGAAGAGCCGCTCGAGGTTCGGGGCGCGGAGCAAATCGAACTCGCTGCCCTTCATCGCGCCCCCCCCCCCCCCCAAGAAAGAGATATCGCGAGGGCCGCCTGCAGTGACCTTTCGCTGCCCGCGAACAGCTCCAGGGAACCCGGCCGCCCCATCTCTGGGCGGATCGCGTTGTCCTCCCCCTCGCCTTCGGCGCCCGCCTCCTGCTCGATGTCGGTGTGGGCCCGCGCCGCCTGTGTCGTCCACGACTGCAGCGCTCCACGGCTGGTCTCCGCTCTGATCTCGTCGGTGGAGGCCTTCGTGACCACCGCGGCGAACCCCTCGTCCGACGCGTCCGTCATGTAGACCTTCTTCAGCCAGGGCGCCTCCAAGTCCGCCTCCAGGTACACGTGTAGCGCCGCCGGGGCCTGCAGCTCGCTCCGCGTATCCACGTCCAGCTGCTGCCGCTCGGCGGCGGCCGCGCCCTCGAAGCCGTTCATCCAGCGGTAGGTCGCGTCTAGTATAGAGGTGGCCGCCCTGTTGGTCATGATCGCCCAGGTCCACAAGCCAACCAGACTGCTGAGGGCGACTGGGGGCGCTCGACCCAGGATCACCACCGCTTCGGTTGCCAGCACCTTGTCCTTCATCTTGTCCTCGACCACGTGTTGCCGGTAGGGTCTCGGCCCGATGCTCAAGCCCAAGCCTCTGGCCAGGTCCTCGCCCCAGTCCTCCTTGTGCACTGGCTGGCGGCCCCTGCGACTCGAGGTGCGCCTTCACCCTGTCCTTGTCGATCGTCAGCTCGTCCCCCTCCTCGGTGCACAGCTTCAGGCCGATGTAATCATCGATGTGCAGCAGCAGCATCAGCTGCACCTTCTCGAAAGACGGGGTCGGGCGCCCGCATGTGGTCTTCGCCGGGTTGATGTCCGCCAGGCTCTCCAGGGCGTCCGACAGGCAACTGTGCGCCAGGAGCGCCGCCCAGCTGGGCCCCATCGAAGGCGACATGGCTCCAAGTCCAATATCGTGCTCGTCGGGCTTCGGTATAGAGATCCCTTGGCTGAGGGCGTACTCGTAGATCTGGGGCGGCGCCACCTCGGGCAATGCAAAATACTCCGCCAAGGAGGGTGGCCACCGTAGCCGGTAGAACCAGTCGGGGATATCGCCATGAAAAGAAAAGAGCCGCCGCCCATGTAGGATCGACTCGTCCAGCTCCAATAGCGCCAGGGATGCGGGGCTGCCCAATGGTGCTCACGGCGGGTCCCTGAACAGGAGGTTCACGCGCCTGCAATCCCAGACCAGCCGACTCTTCTCGATCGACGCTGCGCCCTCGCCCAGGTTCTTGACCACTGTGAAGATCCCGACGCGCTCTCGTATGTTCCTGACCTAGCCGATCATTCCCGAGCGAAGCATTCGAAGTGTGAGCTCGAGCCTGTCTTCCGCCTGGCGCCAGCCCGGGTCGGTGTAGCTCTTGGTGTTCTCGTGGCGGTCCCAGTCGATCTGGCCCACCTCCCTGATCATCTCGTTCGCGTAGTCCTTGAGGTAGGCCCCCGCCGTCGGTGATAGGCGTTCGATGCTGAAGCCTCTCGTGCACGAAGGGGGAATCGACCTGCTTCGCCACCAATGGGCACGTGTCCCCCTTGGCCAGCGGCTCGGTCGCCCTGCTCGTGTGCGTCTGCGTCCTCGTGCTCGTGTAATCCGATGCGCCTCCTCCCCCCGGGCGGCCGATCGCCGCCCTGCCGTCGTTGATGGTCCCCCGGCACTCCGAGGCGGCGTGCCGGCCCCGCAGATCGTTGATGATGGCGGTCTGTAAACGGGGTTGCTGTCCTCCACTCCCGCAAGTCCCTCCTCCTCTTCAGGATCAGGGTCCCCTGCCCCAGGTGTCCCGCCGCCAGCCCGCGGATGGCCGCCGTCGCCCTCTGAACTCGGGCGAGCGTCAACTGCAGCTGCCTCTCGCCCAGGCTCTGAGAGGTAGGCAGGGCAGAAAGCGGGTGGGGCAGGATGGGTAGCGTTCGCAGCGGGTCGCGCTCCCTCTCGCCCATCATCTTCGCAAGTTGGGGCCGCCGGGTGACCTGCGCCCCGACGCGAGAAAAAGGTGTCGTTGTAGCGGGGGTCGGGCTCGACGATGTCCAGCTCTGACCTGGGGAATTCGGCCCCGACTCCGAGGTAGAACGCCCGCGGAGCCGCGGCCAGGCACCGGCCCGCTACCTCGAAGGTCCGCGAGCTCCCAGGAGATTCAAAGGCGGCGAAGAAGCCTAGCAGGAGACTCCCCCACCAAAGTTGTGGCCTAACGCCTCGAGAGTGCGCTTGGCCAGGACTTGCCGCGGGAGCCCCGGCCGCGACCTATTCGTGCTCCCCCGCCGGGCTGCCGTCCTTCGCGCCCTGCAGGTGCTTGACGATGGTCGCCCTCCGCTTCGGCTTCTCCGTCACCTCGTCGTCGGCCTTCATGTTGGAGAGCTCGCGGTCCCCGCCCACCTTGAGGTGCTCGTCGGCCAGCGCCCAGTCCACCTTGGGGCGCCACTTGCTGCCGCTCTGCTGACCCTTCGGCCTCTGCCAGTCGTTCATGCAATTGACGTTCTCGTGGGCCTTCCAGATCGCCGAGAGCCTGAGGCAGGTCAGCTCCGCGGCAGGGTTGTTCATTAGCTGCTCGTGCGCACCCTCCGCCATCATGCGGTCCAGCACCATCGCCAACATCGTAACCTCGCTGCTGATGCTGGCTCGCTGCAACTCCTTCGACCGCAGCCACTCGCTCAGCTCCGCCTTGGCCGTGCGCCCTGAACGGTGCAGCTTGTGGAGGACGGTTGGCGCCACCCTCGTTTTCACTCCTCCCACTGGAGCCATGCCGACGTGCTTGGACTTCTCGAGGGTGGCGAGGAGTCCGTCGCGTGGGTTGCGGCTCTCGTCCTTTAGCAGCTGGATTCGGTCCTGCAGCTCCTCGTCCTGTTGGCCGATCTGCTCCCGCGAGCCCATGGTGTCGATCGACCTCGCAGGCGAGCCGGTTCCAATGGTGGCCCGCGTCGAGTCCTGCTTCACCGTCTCCTCATGCTCGTTCAGCTACGCGATGAAGGCGTCGATCTGGGACGTCGTCGGCTGGGCGTCGTCATCTGTAGGGCCATGAGCTGCCTCAGGGCTGGGCGGCCCCGCATCAGAGGTCCGATCCGGTCCACCCGAGCGCGATCCCGAAGTCTGGGTACCCTGCGGCGGGCTCCTGGGCGGGTTGTGGATGGCTCCCGCGAGGTCGCTCACCGCGCGGTGCAGGGCCTGCTGCTGGTTGGCCAGCTCCGCGAACAGCCGCCTGGGGCTGGGCTCGTCGTCTGAGTCCGCCACCTGCGTCCCCATCACCACGTCCTCGTCGTCGCTCGCGACCGAACCCTGTTCCGAGTCCGAGTCCCCCGTGCTGCCGCCATACGACCAGGCCCACAGCAGGTATCCAACGACGGCCGTCCCTCCAGCCGCCGCGATGATGTACTCCAGGTCCCCCGACTCGTAGTGCTCCCAGACGGTGTCGAACAGGGTCTGCACGTCCTCGACCATCTCGTAGATCGACTTGGCCCCGTCATAGGCCGCGCGGAACGCAGAGCCGAGGCGGAAGAAGCGCCACAGCCTCCAGCCGAGAAACGAGATGGCACTCCACGATCCCCGGCTCCTCTTTGCCCACAGCGCCGTGAACACGTTCCCGATGCCACCCGCCAGCCAGGAGACGAACCCGCTGCGAGCCGCCTTCTTCTTCTTCTTCGGCGGGGGCCTCTTGCCTCCTTTCATCTTCGCATTCTCGTCCTCGACCTCGATCCGCGCGATCGCTCGCTCGGCAGCCGTGATGAGCGAGCCCCGTTGCGCAACTGAGACGCCCGGGTGCTCGGTCCACTCCACCCCAGCCACGGGCTTCGTCAGCACTCTTCTTGTGCCCCTCACGTCGATCATCACGATGCGGTTGTTCGGATCGGACGCGGCCCACGCTCCAGGATGCTTGGCCCCGACCTCCGTGACCAACAACATCACAACCCCTGTGGGTCTGGAGGGGCTGCGCACGTAGATGCGACTCCACCTCGCCCACGGCGCCATCGGGAAGCTCGAGGCGTTCGTGCCCTTGAACATATCCTCCTCCTCGGTGGGCCCCGCGTCGGCGCCCGCGTACCTCTCGTGGAAACCGCCCTCGGTGAGCCAGTACGGCAGCTCCTGGAAGCAGATCATGGCAAGGGCGGCCAACCACCCGCGCGTCGTGGTCCCGACCGGCGCGCGCCACGCGCGGGGCCAGGAAGCAGGCTGATGCTTCGTTTCGGTGGGCACTGGGCTCGCTGGAGCCCTAACCTTCTCGAGCCGAAAAAACTATGAGCAACAAGGGCAGATCAGGCAGCAAGGGCAAACACCTTCGGGTTTTTGCTAATCGCGCCAAGGCCGGGCGCGATTAGCGAAAACCCGAGGCTTTTTTTGACGACTGTAGTTTACACGCGACGCACGGCCCCGACTCCCTAGATAGCACATAAAAGACTGTTTGAAAACATGTATTGAATATTCCTCCTGTAGAGGGACAGGCCCGACTTAAGACTCAAAACGAATAACAGGTCGGAGATCTGGGAATGGGTCGGGGGGGCGAGGGGCAACGTTCGGGGGGGACCAGCTCAGGTGGAGGAAACATCGAGCCTGGGTCAGCGATACATCACCGATATATCGGCGCGGGGCATCCGATAGCGGATCCGTACGCGCCTGGGCGGGGTGGACTACAGTCGGGCAGCTGAAATACGGAACGATAAAGAAGGAACGCGGCCCCTTTCGTCCCCCAAAGCGCCTGCGTGTACAAGGAGGGCTAGAGGAACAGCCACAGAAGGACTCAAGGAATTTATCTTGAATTAACATTGTTCCTTATTTCAGCGTCTTGAATGTATCGGCGATGGGTGGGCGGAATGGGGGGCGATGCGTCCCCCCTGAGCCCTTTCCCCCGCCGACGCTGCCCCTGAGGAGGGCGCCAGGGGGCACGGCCCCGCCTCGCGGGAACGCGCGCGAGAGTCGGGGCCCCGGCGTCATTTTTTCTGTTACTGTTTTTTGTTTGTTTTTGTTTGGTTGGTGTCCTTTCCGCGACGTGGATAGACCCCGTCCCCGGGACTGGCTTTTCTTCGGATTGCATCGCCAGCGGCACGAGAACTGTCTGAACTATCGCGGGGCGGCTTCACACCACGAGGGCAAACATTTGGACACTTGCTGTCTAGAGCAGCGGCCGACAACGTTTGGTTTCGTCATGGTGGAATCTATATGTTGGCGCTCTGGCCGAGGAGCTCGGCAGCAGCACTCGGGATGCCGCGTGGCCGAATTGTCATGCCGAGTTGTCCCTTAGGGATCGGTCCTGGAGCATTGGGGCTGATCATTAACTCACACGTCACATGTCCGCGCGTGCTGCAGTCCATAGCCCATCTGCCCTCGAGTTTATTGCGGAGGCCGGGGCCCGGCGAGGGCCCACAGAGGCCAAACACAGCACAAAACTTCCCGCCGCGATCCTTTCACAACGCGAGGGGGGTCTGGAGAGGGCCCCCGCCGAAGATGCAGGAGGCTGCTTTTCTTTAGACTCACGGAATTTACTTGCATGGCATTCCCTCTCCCCCCCTTCGCCGCCTCTTCAATAAGCGCTTGGCCGAAAAGGTGTGCAAGTCCAAATTTACCTTCGGTCCTCGTCAACAAGGAAAAACTGCGTATACATAAACGTTCGGATTAGGTCGGGCAAAATTCCCCTACCAGCGGATTTTGGCCGACAAATTAAACATACCCCCAAAAGTACACTAACATAGTCAACTAAATAATCAAAAGAGAGTCCCCAGACTATTTCCCGACCAGCCCTTGCTCCCTGCGTTTCGCCCACCCAGTACAACGTTTCGTGGCCCCATAAGGTGCTCCACTGAAGGTCTCAGTGGCACCGCCCGCATGCGCCCGCCACCACCCAGCACAGCCCTTGCTCCCTGCGTTTCGCCCACCCAGTACAGCGGTTCGTGGCCCCATAAAGGGGGAACTCCACCGAAGGTCCCAATGGCACCGCCCGCATGCGTTCGCCACCACCCAGCACAGCCCTGTTCCCTGCGTTTCACCCACCCAGTACAACGTTTCGTGGCCCCATAGGGAGCTCCACCGAAAGTCCCAATGGCACCGCCCGCATGCGTCCGCCACCACCCAGCACAGCCCTTGCTCCCTGCGTTTCGCCCACCCAGTACACCGTTTCGTGGCCCCATAGAGGGCTCCACCGAAGGTCCCAGTGGCACTGGCCGCATGCGTCCGCCACCACCCAGCACAGCCCTTGCTCCCTGCGTTTCACCCACCCAGTACATCGCTTCGTGGCCCATAGAAGGGGGCTCCACCGAAGGTCCCAGTGGCACCGCCCGCATGCGTCCGCCACCACCCAGCACAATTGCGGTAATCATAACTGCATATGGTTGGGTCTTTCGCCAGGCTAATTTTTTCTTGACTATCTTTGAACATTCCTCCTGTAGGGGCACAGGCCCGATTTCACGTTCGGAGCTCCGCGCATATTTCTTGGATCTGCGCTGGAACCCCTCCCTGATGGCGTGCGCCAGGCGGGCCCAGCGCCGATTAAGAGAAATTCGCGCGGAGCTCCAAAAGTCTACCTATACGACCACCCTTCGGGTGATAAGGAGGTTGTGTGTGGGGGGAAGAGGGGATGAACCAACATCTGACTCAATCGATCTCACTATCCATCTCACTCAACCTATCGATCTCACTATCGATCTCACTCTACGGGACACCACGGGACAACTCGGGACACCACGGGACACCGCGGGACACCTCTCGATCTCACTATCGGTCTCACTATCGATCTCACTATCGATCTCACTCAACGGGACACCACGGGACACCACATCGATCTCAATATCGATCTCACTATCGATCTCACTCAACGGGACACCACGGGACATCACGGGACACCACGGGACACCTGTCGATGTCACTATCGATCTCACTTTTCGGGACATCACGGGATATCTCGGGGCACCACATCGATCTCACTATCGATCTCAGTATCGATTTCAATATTGATCTCACTCAACGGGACACCACGGGACACCACGGGACACCTGTCGATCTCACTATCGATGTCACTATCCATCTCACTTTTGGGGACATCACGGGACACCTCGGGGCACCACTTCGATCTCAGTATCGATCTCAGTATCGATCTCACTCAACGGGACACCACGGGACACCACGGGACACCGCGGGACACCGCGAGCCACCGCTGGCCGGACGGACGGGCGGGCGGGCGGGGGAGAAACATTTGTCTTGACTACGCCCTAGCAACGGCGGACACCACGGGACACCACGGGACACCACGGGACATCGCGGGACACCGCGAGCCACCGCCGGACGGACGGGCGGGCGGGCGGGGGAGAATCATTTGTCTTGACTTCGCCCTAGCAACGGCGGATACCACGGGACACCACGGGACACCACAGGATACCGCGGGACACCGCGAGCCACCGCTGGACGGACGGACGGGCGGGCGGGGGAGAATCATTTGTCTTGACTTCGCCCTAGCAACGGCGGGTTCATTCCTCTCGCGCGCCCGCGCAGCTTCGCCTCGCCCGCACGCACGACACGAACGAAACGAAACGATTTACCGGTTGGGGGTCTCCGTTCCACTGCGATCTCACCCCCCAACCTCCGATGTTTACGCAACGTTTTCTTCTTCGAACTTCGCCGCGCCCCTCACCCTGGGTGAGCCTTCATCTTGAGGGCCTCTGTGGACCTCCGCGGCAATATCATAAACGTGACTTCGACCGGATCTCGTCCAAGTTTCGACCACCACTCTTCACCCTTTCGTCCAAATTTCGTCCAAGGTTCGTCCAGATTTCGTCCACATCCGGCGAAGTCCGGACGAATTTCCACAAAACCGCAAGAAATCTCCCATGAAAGACCACACAGAATCCCCACCTCCCTGCTCCAGGCAAGTAACCCAGACATGCGACGTTTTGATTTTTTCAGTACGGCGTCCCCAGAACTCCTGACACTTTCCCCGATCCTGAGTGGTCTTTTGACGGCCCAGGGCCCAGCGAGGGTCTCCAAAGGCCGAAACAGGCGAACCACCTCCGTCCTGATGAAGATACGACGCGATCATGTCTGGGAATCTTGCCGGGGTCTGAAGATAAGCGGCCTCCGGCCGCCTCCCCCCCGCGCCCCTGAGGCGTGGGGGTGCCAGAGCGCCCCGTTCGAGAAAGGTCCAGATGCAAATTGGACGGGTGAGATCCCAACAAATCGGGTGAGATCCTAACATTTCTGGAAGCCTGAACGGGTGAGATCCCAACATTTCCAGAATGCGGCTTCGGAAAAGCTTCCTCCCACTCCTTCCTCCTCCTCCCCTCCCCCTTCTTCCCCCTGCCCCCCTCCCCTTCCTCCCCCCCGCCCACACACATACACTCGACACGCACTTAAAGACTCAATCTTGACCACTGAAACCCTAGAGACCCAATCTTGACATGTACTTAAACCTTAGAGGCTCAATCTTGGCATGCACTTAAACCTTAGAGACCCCATCCGCCGACCCTGTCGGCGTGTGACAGGGGCTGTTCCGTCGCCATCGCCGTCGCTGCCGCCGTCGCGTCGCCGCCGCCATCACGTTCCCTCCTTCCCCCGAGTCCGTCGCCGCTCCCTCCCTTTCCTTGGTCCCTCGTCCTCAAGCACGCCAGCTAAAACGAAATACACCAGCCCGTCCACAGCAAAATTAAGCAACGTTGTCATTGAGTCGAAGGGAAGCCCCTTCCCTTTGATCCCTTTCCCGCCGGGAGGGGTCCCAGGGGGTGGTCCTGGGGGGCGGTCCCGGGTCAGAATACCATCCTCCCGGGCCCATGGCCCGCCTTCTCCCTCCCATGGAGGGGGCACGGGGGGGGCTCCTGGGGGTAGTCCCGGGTCAGAATACCACCCTCGCGGGGCCCATGGCCCGCCCTCTCCCTCCCATTTCCGTCGAGGGCCGAGGCCTCCAGGGTCGGCGGCACCGGCCGTAAGGCCTTCGCAATAATGAAGGCTGCCAGCGGGCGTCACACGTCTCTCGCCATGCTACAGTAGCGGCAGCGCTTTGGCCGCCCCCTTAATAAGAGAAAGGACTTGCAGTACAGTGCCAGTCGGGCGAAGTGGTCCGTAGTTTAACACCAACCGGCGACTCGACGTCCCCGACCTCAAGGGCAGACGAGCGGCCCTGTGCCCGACCGACACGTCTGGTAAGAAGAAGGGGAGGAGTCAGACCCGGAGAAGGGAGGATTATCATCGCCGTCATCGCAGCGGGAGATGGAGGAGCACAGAACATTCAGCGCGAAGCGGATGCAAAGGCTGGGTGCCCGCTCTATGCTCGCGCAAGAAGGCTGCGCCGCCTGCGCCGAATCAGGCCCAGCCGCCACCCGGCGCCATCTCGGCGCGCACCTCGTGCAGTCGGTGCCGCAGAAGCCGCCCTTGCACTTCCTTCGGTGGCGACCCATGGGAGCCTCTCATACCATCTTGTCGGCTCTTGCGAATCGACGCTAGTCGACGCTGAATCGAGGCTAAATCGACGCTAACTCGGCGCTATCTCGTCGACTCCAGACGCCAATCGACGCTAAAGACGGAATTCAGAAGGTATACCAGGCTCCCATGATTTACTACCGAAGCGCCATCTCGGCGCGCACCTCTTAAAATCCGTGCCGCTGAAGCCGCCCCTGCACTCCCTGGCGAGGACGACATGGGGCCCGAGAAGGTCTCTGTGGATGGCGCGACGGCGGGCGGCCGCGGTCTCACTGGAAGAGCTCGCGGTGCTCATCCTTTGGTGGCAACGCATGGGAGCCTCCAGTACCATGTTGTCGGCTCTTGCGAATCGACGCTGATCGACGCTGAATCGACGCTAAATCGACACTGACCGACGCAAGCCGATGCTAAATTGGCGCTACTCCATCGACTCCCAGACGCTAATCGACGCCAGTGGACAACAAAGACGGAATCAACAGGGCACGCCAGGCTCCCGTAATTTGCTACCGAACTCCTCCTGGTGCCAGGCTCGGGCGAGTGCAGTGGGCTACGTATCGGGGCGCCTCCATTGCCGACCCCGCGGAGCTCGTACCGCGCCGTGGGTCCACGGACCTCGTTCGCCAAGGCCGCCGAAACCTCGCCGTCGAGCTACGGCGCCCAGTCTGGTGCCCCCGCGTCTTCGCACTTCGGCCTGGCAGCGCTTCCACGGACGCGATGCGCGATCGCCATCGCTGCGATGCAAAATCGTTGCCATTCTCGCGGGCGCAAGGCCAGTCTGCAGCCATCAGTTCCACCGCAGGCACACCAGTCTGTCTTGCTCTGCGAGCCTGGCGACTTGAACCCTTAAGCGAAGATGGCTATGGAGGCCGTCGTGGAGATGCCTTGGGGGCTCTTGGGCTCGCCTTGGGGCAATTCTGGCTGTCTTTAGGCCCTCGGAGGCCGTCCCAGGGTGGTCTTGAGGCTTCCAGGGTGGAGTGAACGTCTTCAGACCCTTGGCTGCAAGAGCGGTGACGGCCGCGCAAGCTGCACCACGGGAAGTGACTAGAGCTGAGCGTGCGTTCGCACGTGGCGAAGTTTCACACACACAAACACACCTTGAGACGCCTCGAGTCTACCTTGGGAAGAAGAAACGTCGGCAGTGGACAAACCTCCCTTTAATAAACCTCGCTTTCGTGAAAACGGTCTAGGACCGAAACCGACGGACCTGGACCCGCAAAAATGGCGGCCGCGACGCCCTCTCGCGAACCGAAAACGGCCAGTTCGCTAATCGACGTGTCAAGGTAGGAGGTCTACCAACCTCAGAAAAAAAAGGTGATGAAGCGTGTACCTTTTTCTTCCCGTGAAGCGTGGAGCACAACCGTGCTAGCTGCAAGCTGCTGACAGTGTACGGGGTGGGGAATAGAGAAAACCAGCGAGCTTAGGAAAAACATCATGCTACGCTGGGTGCGTGTGCAAGTCCGTGCAAGAAGTGCAAGGCATCCTGGGGAGAGCCTGTACCTTTAGTGCACCTTCCGGGCCCGCGGTGGCAGCTCAGGGGCCGCTTCGGGGCGGCGCTCGCATGCAGTTCCGCCCGCATCTCGGCGTACTCCTCACACGGTTCGTGGCCCCATAATGAGCTCCACCGAGGCCCCATTGGCACGGTTCGCATGCAGTGCCGCCTCCATTTCGGTGCCCCTCTCACACGTTTCGTGGCCCCATAGGGAGCTCCACCGAAGGCCCCAGCGGCAAGGTTCGCATGCAGTTCCACAGTCATTTCGGCGCACCGCTCACACGGTTCGTGGCCCCATAGGGAGCTCCACCGAAGGCCCCATTGGCAGGATTCGCATGCAACTCCACCCTCATCTCGGCGCACCCCTCTCACGGTTCGT
>CAUYUJ010019671.1:669162-671662 GCA_963575745.1 Prorocentrum cordatum
TCTGACTTCTTCCATCTGGGCGTTTTTCTTGAATTTCGGCCTCTGAGGCCTGTTTTCTGATCCGGGGCGATAGACTGGCCCTGGGGAGAAAGGTCGGGATCTACCCAGGACGGCGGGGAAATCTGTCTGATCGCTACACGAAGACCGCCGGTCCTGGTTGGAGCGCGCACCTGGCGATGAGTCCAGCGAGGGGCAAAGGGCGGACGCCCGCGATGTCGGTGAACATCTCGCGAAACAGTTGCGCGGCCGGTTCCACGCTTGCGTTTTCGGCTACAACAGGACTTGCATACAGCAAGCTCCTGGCGACATTACATTCCACTCACCTTCCAGCTGGCCAGCTGCCAGCCAAACCTCCAACGAAGCCACCTTCCGACCTCCTGCCACGTTACCTCTTCTCAATCCTCCCTCCTGGGACACCCAGCAAGAAAGCAGCCTCCATGTCCAGGATTCCGCGCACCTGCACGCGCGCGGTAGACAAACAACGACAAACAAACAGACAGACACACAGACACGGACACGAACACACATTTATACACTGACACACAAGGCATGCGCACAGGCACAGACACATGCACAAACGTTGGATTAGATGGAGACTTGGTCATATCTCATCACGTTAGGCACTGACTGCTTGTGTTCGATGAAGGCGCAACGTGTTGGAGTACTTTGTATACGTCTCCAATTTGCCCAGTACCAAGATGCGCTCTATCACAATGCGTTCGACTGGAGACGGGCAAGGAGACACACAATCAATAAACCAATGGAGAAACACGTAAAAGCAAGCGGGCAGAATATCCAGGATACACAAACACATGGTTACGTGCATGGATGTGGGTTGGGATGTGTACGCGTATGTACAGATAGACAAACAAGCATACCGACACACGGACAGGTGCACAAATCATTATTAAGGCGTCATTAATAACACTTCACTTCAATAAAGACTCCTTAATGCGGTTTCCTTCAACACGGGTTCCTTCGTGAGGATGCCCCTCTGTCGGGACTCCTTAGCAAATATGCCTTGAGTACGGTGCCCTCAGTAAGGATGCCCTTCGTATGAAATCCCAGAAAAGAGCCCTTGGTGGGGTTCCTCTGAGTCTTGATGATGTATTAAGGGTTCCTTTCGTACGGCTTCCACATCGCAGATTTTTGAATACAAGCGCCTTGAATGAAGCCTTGTGCACTTTGTGGTCTGTAAGCAGGAACCCGTTTCTTACAGATTTTTTGTTTGTCTCTCTGAGCAAGAGACTTTTGATCATGATGCCTAAGTAAAGAATCCTGGATGGTTTCAAGCTCGTTTGGGCCCCCCTCCACCTCTTTCCTCCTCCGCCCCCTCCTCCTCCGCCTCTTCTGGGGGCCTCTCTCAATATCTCTGTTCCCTCTTTCTCCTCCCTCTTCCTCCTCCTCCTCCTCCTCCTCCTCCTCCTCCTCCTCCTCCCGTTCCTCCTCCTTTTCCTCTTTTTCCTCTGCCACCTCCTCCTCCTCCCAATCAGAATCCCCTTGCGGAGCAGAATCAAGCACCACCACAGAAAAAGACAGCACCAACAACAAGAACAAACCAACAGCACACAACAACAATCCTGGGGAACTTCTGTGGGGTGGGGTCTGTGGGGGGGATGAGGGGGGGAGTCCGTCGAGGAGGAGGGGGGGAGGAGGGGGAGGAGGATGAGGAGGAGGAGGAGGAGGAGGAGGAGGAGGGGGAGGAAGAGGAGGCGGAGGAGGAGGAGGGAGGGAGGCGGAGGGAGGAGAGGAGGAGGAGGAGGAGGAGGAGGAGGAGGAGGAGGAGGAGGAGGAGGAGGAGGAGGGGGAGGACGAGGAGGAGGGGGATGCGGAGGCGGAGGAAAACGACGACGACGGCGACGACGGCGGCAGAGAGGGGCATCCACAAATGGATGCCCCCCCCCCGCCTTGATGCGGCAGAAAGGGGCATCCGCAAATGGATGCCCCCTCGGCTATGGCCCCTTTTCCGCCCTTTCCTCCCTTGTGTGTCCTTTTCTTCTGCACGGGAACTTCCGAGAAGTGTGAAGTGTACAGGCGAGCAGTTCTGCGTGTGTTTTCAGGCCATATGTGGACCAGCTCAGCCCAGCTCATATGAGGCAGAAGAGTAACGCCCACCATAATGCCGTGTACATCACCAAACGAGTCGTGCCGATAATCGAAGGGCGGACAACATGTGATCACCTCAAAATTTGGTTACCAGCTCTGGTGTTTTGAATACCTTGCAACAACCACCCCAAACATAATCTTAACCCTTACGCCGTAGTGCAGCATCACGGGCACGGCATTGCTACTCCGGAGGGCAGCGAAGCATTCCGCATCCACCTCCGCTCGGACCATCCCGAGCCAACCGAGCAACCACGTCATCCGCCTCACCGTTCTCAACATCCCGCTCTAGCGGCGCCCGCGGCCACGACCGCGGCCCTTCCCGCCAAATGCCATCCGTGGGGGCCGCTGGCCCGCCGCAGCCGGGAGAGATGGTTGCCTGCGCCGCGGGCCTCGG
>CAUYUJ010019671.1:676662-724162 GCA_963575745.1 Prorocentrum cordatum
CTGCCTCGCCGCAACCTTCGTGAGTCCGTCGGCCAGCTGCTGCAAGGTATTCGTCCAGCGGAGCGTTCAGGGCCTTCACGCGTTGAGTAGCTATCATCGCCTCCAGGGCCGTTCGTCGCTCTTAGATGCCCAAGCCTCCGCTGAGAGATAAGCTGGCGTCGTGCAGCCCCTTCGAGTCCACCGCAATCACGGATTCGCCCAGCTTGTGCATGGTCGCCTCGCCAATGATGGACTGAGTCGGGTCGATCATGCAAGTCGCGAACACGTGGGCCCATTCGAGAGCGTCCACGGCTATCCGCTGCCTGAGCATCTGACGCCCGGCTGCTCCGAGATAGACGGTCCAACTTACGCGAAGCCCAATCAAGAATGACGAGCGGCATCGCGCAGCCCTCGCTGATGGACTTCTCGCTGGACAAGAAAATGCGCCGACCCCTTGGGGTCACGGCGTGTGAGGTGCGCCCCCCCTCCCCGGGGGCCTGGTCCGGCCGGCTTGGAGGGGGTGTGGGGGTGGGGGCAAATCCGCCGTCCGCGCGTCGGGGCCTCAGGGGGCCCCGGAACGGGCCGAAAAGGTTCCAGATGTTCCCGGAACGGTCCAAGAGAGCCAATCGACGAGAGATCGCCCTGAAACGCCGAAGATTGCCACCACGCGGCTCTATGAGCCCCCAAGACGTTTGAAACAAGATTGCGAGGCGCCCCCAAGAGGCCCTCCAGAAGCAGCAATCGCCCCATTCCCTAAAGTAAATGTACATGCTCACCACATTCGCTCATTCGGCTTCCACGCGGCGCAAAACGGCCCAAGAAGCTTCGAATATCGACCCTCGCCAGCCCAAGAGGCTCCCAAAAAAGGCTCCAAGACAGCGTCCGAGCGATCCACGAAAGTCCCAGAAACCAAGGCAACGGCTCAGGAAAGCCGCAGGACGGTCCCAAGAGGGCTCCAAAACGGGCCAAGATGGCTGCCAAAGGCTGTCCAGACGGCCCACGCGGGGGACAGACAATTCGGTCTAGACCGCCCAGATCGCCGCCAGACGGCCTCATGGGTGTCCAAGACGTTTGAAAACGCGACCACGAGGCGCTCCAAGAAGGCCTCCAGAAGCAAATGCCGTCCCGTTCCCCATGTAAAAGCGTGCATTTTCAGCGCGTTCGCTTCTAGGCCTTTCGCGAGGCCCACAACGGCCCAATTAACCTCCAAGATCGGCCCCTGTCACCCGAGGAGGCTCCCAAGAAGGCCCCAAGACGGCTTCTGGGCTATCCACGAAGGCTCCAGAAACCATGGCAACGGCCCAGGAACGCCACAGGACGGTCCAAAGAGGGCTCCTCACCGTGCCAAGAGGGCCCCGAAAGGCTGTCCGGACGGACCGCGCGGGGGACGATTCGGTCCAAACCGCCCAAGATTGCCTCCAGACAGCCCCATGGGCGTCCAATACGTTTGCATGCGCGACCACGAGGCGCTCCAAGCAGGCCTCCAGAAGCAAAAACCGTCCCATCCCCTAGGGAAAAAAAAAACAACATTTTCAGCATATTCACTTCTTGGGCTTCCACGAGGCCCACAGCGGCCCAGTAAACCTCCAATATCGACCTCTGGCACCCCGGGGGGCTCTCCAAAAAGCTCCACGACGGCCTCCGGGCGCCCCGCGAAGGCCCCGAAAACCATAACAACAGCCCGGGGGAACGGCAGGACGGTCCTAAGAGGGCTCCACAACGTGTCTAGAGGGGCTTCACAGGCTGTCCGGGCAGGCCACGCGGGGGACGATTGCTGCCGCCCCAAGGGGTCGGCGGTGTGGCGTAAGCCAATGCATCAGGTAGCCGCCCTGTGAGCCCGTCCAGACGAGCCGCCCGCGACGAGTCTGAGTAAACTCCGAGGCGCCACTGAGACGTCTGACCAACGTCCTCGAAGTGCAGGGCCGCGTTGGAGTACTGCTTGGCGAAGCATGCAGTCTTGTTCGTGTCCAGCATGTCCTGAATCCTGGGGTGGTCGCCTGAAGCCCGTGCAAAAGGACGCGCTCGCCGAGAGGAAGACCACTCCCTGCGCAGCTGGCCTCTGTAGAACGCCGATGCATGAGCGTAGCGCTCTGCGCTCTGTCGCCGCGCACTCCTCCGTAGGTGAAGACCTTCGGGACTTGTCGATCGTGATCGGCCTGATCTTGTGCATGTACTCTTTCATGGACCGATTGATCGTGTTCAACAGCGGGCTCTGGATGACGTGACCTCCGCAGAACGCGAAGTCAGGCGAGAAATATCAACTGCCAAAACGGAGGTGCTTGTTGAGAGAGCGGATCCGGTCAGCGAAACCGCAGAGCTCCTCGCCATCGCATGGCTGAGTGTCCTGCTGCGAAGCAATGTCTTCACCACCTCCGATAGTATGGTCCACGTGTAGGCCCAGAACTTCATCAACTATCATACGATGTGAATCGTAAAGAGACGCGTCGAACTCGCTGTCCTTGTCTGTGGCCAAACGGATCGAGACGTAGACGCAATTGTCCAATGGATGTGGAGCGAAGTGCCGGTTAGCCATAGCGCTGTCGGCTGTAATCCACCACTGTTTCGGCGCTCGGGCGTCGCCGAAAACCAGCTTGTTCATGAGCAAGATCTCGTCGGGTTGAAGATCGATCATCCTGTCGAGGCTCCTTCTCGAATCTGCACGAGGTATTCCGTAAACTCTGTTCTCGATGTCCTCGCTCTGCATGGGAGCTGACTTCGCGCCAGCTGAGAAAACCTTCCACTTCCGCGTAGCACAGAGATGGAATATCATAATTTCTGCCCTGCCTCGATCACGTCGGGCTCTCGGTGTCCAACTTCTGCGTGGGAACGTCGATGTGCTTGAAGCCCTGCAAGGTGATCCTCGCGTTGGCCTGGCGGCCCTCGGGCCCCTGCTTCCACTTGAGGAGGTAGATCATGGGCGCGAATTCGTCGGGATTGGCGGTGTCCGTACGTGCTCGTTCCCACGCTCGACTTTCTATCCAGGGCAATAAGGTCTCATCCTCTGCCTGGCTGAACTGTTTGCGCTCCCCGGGGCTTAGCTTCTCCTCGCAGATCGTCTCCACGCGGTGCGACGCCAAATAAACAATGTCCTCGTACTCCTCGCCGTGCTCTTCCAGCAGAAGCAGTTCCTCGATCGCGAGGGCGCGCTCGTCGTTGAGGTCCGAGGTTGCGCTGTCGTAGGCGTAGCGCTCGGCTTAAGACCCTCGAACCTCATCCTCTTCACTGGTGGCAGGCCGTCCAACCTTCGAGCTGCATTGTAGGGGGTCCAGAGGGGCCTGCTGGTGATCGGTTAAAGGCTCTTCCCTCAAGGCGTCATGCTCCCGAGGTCTGCTTGCCTTCTTGCGCACTTTATCTACTTCAGGTTCTCGTGATGACGTAGTGGTCGGTGCCTCCGCTGGTGGCGAGAATCTCGTAGGTGCCGTGCTCGTTGGTGGCGTTGGCGCCTGTGTGTGTGCCTCCGTCGGCGTCGGTGTCGCTCGATCATCCATGGTCGTATCTTCTCGGCCCTCGGCAGTCGCGTAGTGATCGTCTTGTCCGGGTGCTGGAGGCTCTAGCGTTGCCGTATGTGGGTCGCGATCGTCTCGAGCGCCAGCTGCGCGAGCGCCGTCTCCGGCAGCTTCTGGGGGCGCCGAATCGCCGGGGGGTGCGACGGCGGCTCCATTACCAAACCCCAATTCTTCGACAACAGGGCCATGCAGATCATCCGCGTCGATGACCTCGGGTGGCGGGTGGGGGCGATTATCGCGGAAATTGACTGTGCCGCCGCGCTTTGAGAGCCCGCGAGCAACTTCGTTCATCAGCGCGAACTTCTGGGCGGGTTCGCGACGTTCGCGGGCAACCCGTTCTTCAGGATGCTCTGGGCGAAATGGTTTGTGCAAGCGCCTGATGATCGACGTCCCGTGCGCGAGCCACGGCGCCTTGTCCTTGACCTGGCCGTCCTTTGCCGTCGGCTCGATAAGACAGACCATGGCTGGTCCTCTCCAATTGCATTTTTGAAGCTTACGATCTCCCTCAACTCCAGTAGTAGCGCATCTCGCCCGCCTCGCACCGACGGCGTAAAGGTCGCGAACGTGCCGGCAGCGCCGAGCGCGCCGCTCGACTGTTGTTGGCCGGGATGGAGGTCAGCGCCGCAGACACCTTCTCGGCCCAGACTCCTGCTGACCAAGGTTGTCTTCCTCGTCTGCCAAACCTCCCCCAAGGGGCGGCTGGCATCCCGGGGCCAGCATTTCAGGATGAACGCCTGGAGCTCCCCGAAGAGGATTGCGCTGCGTGCAGGTGACGCTCAACACGTCGCCGAACTCGTCGTTTCTGTGGCGTTCCCCGTGCAGGTCGATCTGTTCTCGCCGCGCAGCGTTGTTGCGCTCCAAGATGCCCAGCTCGCGATGGCACCCCTTCGGAATGACATGCAAGATGATGTGGCGAGCGTCGGTAAACCTCTTAGACTCCGTGCTTGCGTGCGCCCCGTGCATGTCCAGGCGCAACTTACGAGGCGGCCCGAAGACGGCAAACCAGAATAGCGACAACACTTTGATCAGTTCAGCAACGTTTTCAACCGGCATGTGCACGTCCGCTTCGCACCTCGAGAACTCGTCCACGACTGTAGGTGCGCTCTGCTTCGCAGGGGGGCTACCCCAGAGCACGTGGAACGTATCCATGTCCACCACCTCGTCGAACGAGCGTGCAATCTGGAGAGTGGCGACTTTAAACAAGCTTTGGTCTTTGGTGCTTGTAGCGGTCTTTACGCAGGTGCAATGTCGCGCGCGATGAGAACTCTCGTGGTCTGCCCATGTCAATCATCTCGGCTGCGAGGCGCTCTGGCCGTGGATGCTCGGGCTGCAAATGAAGTTTCTCAACCTCCTTGATCGCCGACATGTCGAACTTTCGTATTCAGCTGATGGTAGAGCTCCCTGTGCTCGATCTGGTGCACTTCGCCTTTGGGCGCCTCTTCGACCAAACTCGCTGACTCCGCGCGTCGCTGGATTCAGTCTTCGAGAACAATCTTGGCCAAGAGGTGCGACAGCTTAGGCTCGTAGTGTCGGGGGAACCTCTTCAGCTGCATGGTGAGGTCGAACGCAATCGCGTGCCAAGCCCAACTTACTTGCAATATATCCTGAAGTATCGCTGAACCTGCTAGCAGAGTCTGAGTGGCCCATGAACTTCATGCACCTCGTGAAAACACCGAGCTTGGAACGGCGTCGATCCAGCGACGCGCCGAGGCAGGGCCTCATCTTCCTCAAAACTGGATGCGTACTGGGGTCTATCGTCATGCCAATCTCTATCGCGGCCCAATGCCCGTCGTTCCGTTGGCCCATGAAGGCCACTCGTGTCGCTTGGTAGGAAGCGTCGGTGTCAGCCCGGCAGTGCGCGACAGGAAGGCGAGCGAAAATGATGTGATCTGGCTTGCGCTGGTTACGGTGTTGCTCAAACTCGCGTGCAACACCCTTTTGAATAACATCTCAAACAATCTGAACATATATCCACCTCGACGTGCTGTCCAAAACTTTCGCCAGGAAAACCATTGTGTACGAAACATTCCCAGATGCAGATCTTGCCAGTGCTGTGCTTCTTCAGGTACTTCGTAGCGTGGAAAGCGACGGAATGGTGGATGTCTTTCTGGTCGTCGCGTGGCAGCTGCTGCTCGTCCTCTGCCTTCGGCTCCTCGTCGCAGGCGAACTCGTAGTGGCAATTATCGTAGCCGATCTCGTCGTCGTCGTCGTCGTCTACGCGGTAGTACTGCGCAATTGTAGCGTTCTCTTCGATATCAATCTGTTTCACGTTCGTGACCATCATCGCCATGTCCTCGGGGTTAACGCCAGAACGCAAGTCGAAGACGAAGTGCTTCGTGATGGGCGACAATTCCACATCGAACCGACCGCGATCAGGATGATCAAGTAGATGACCTTTGCTATTGCGGTAATCTTGAATGAGCCCCATGCAGCAATAACTCTACGAGGTAGTACGAGGTGTCCTCCCAGGAACGATGCATGCACTTAAACGTCGTGGAATTTGACAGAATGATACAGTACATTCTGCCATGCGCGTCGCGTGCAAGACATTGTCGTCCCCAAACTTGAAAATTTGATGACACCTTGTAATCCGGACCTGATCTGCGACTCCCTTCCCGCTCAGAGTTTAAACCAATTTCTGCCAATTGTCTTCGCCCAAAACTAGGAAGGTACAGCCGCTGTCCTCGACCGCGGTGCCGGCCTCGACGTAAGGGGCGAACTCCCTGTGCTCGTCGGCCTTCTGCTACGCGGTGTCGTCGGGCTTCTTCGTGGGAAACTCGTCAGAGATATCTGCAACCGTCCGAACCTCGTCTGTCTCCATGCCTTTGCCAACAATTTTTACGCTTCTGGAGTCTTGCCGAACACGTTCGTAACGAGGCCCGTGCTGAGGCGTGGGTTCCGTCGCCATCGAACCCGCTGGCCCCGAAGCCCCGGGAGGAAAGGGTCGGTCTCGGAGCCGCGAAGCGAGGTGCTGCGAAGCAAGGTGCCGCAGAGCGTGGGCTCGGTCGCGCCGCCGGTGCTGCTCCTCATGCAGGTTTACCTCCTCTGCCTTTTCCTCCCCGACCTTCGCCTTTGCCCTTCGAGCTTCCGCCTTTTCGCCTGTGGTGCTAGAGTCAGCGTCGATTGCAGCTCGCTCTCGGGGATGACGGCCATGACAGGGTAAAAATCACGGCTGTTGGCTAGATCTCTCATGCGACGTCGTGACTCTGTATGTGGCGTAGGCCTCCTCCGTCTTGTCGCAATCGTCATTCGACTCCGTCGGAATCTCAGTTTTGCAAGACTCGTCGCCGTAGCCATAATAGACCTCATCGCCATCATACCATACATAGAGCTGCCCGTCTTCTCCAACATAAACTTTTTCCTTGCCGATGTATTTACTTTCTTCGTCCACGAAGTAGACCGACTCGATCTCGCCAACGTTGTCGTCCTCCCAAGACTCGGTCCAGTAGACGTCGTCGCCAGAGCTCGTGCCGACCATGCCCATGTTGATAAGTTGGATGTCCCTGGCGTCGGCCTTCGAGTCTGGACCGAAGATGTCACGAAGTGCGTCGCGAATATGCCCTTGCAATGCGTCTTGATGTTAACGTGCATCCACTGAGGCACCCCGGGCCTCGCCAACATATGCCAACCAAGTAACTTGCTGGGCAACTAAATGTCTACCTCGCCAAGTTTCTTCAACTCCAGCTGATGCCTGGCGAGATACTTCTGCATGGTCTCGCTCATTTCGCGGGCAAGCTGGTGGAAGAAATTGGAGCATCTCTCGGGCATTTCAACGATTTCCTCGTCGAACTTGTAGTTGGTGTCCAGCAGCTCCCGGATGACGTCTACAAGGGAATCGGCCTCCAAGCGATCCAAGTCAACCATATCAGCCAAGTCCCACTCGGTCTCCTGAAGGCGCGCGAACATCAAGTAAGCGCCTCCCACCACTGTCGAAAGACAAATAGAATAAGCAGAGTAAATCTTCCCACGGCTAATCTATGAGTTCGTCACCAATCTGGTATGGCTCAGGGCGCCCTGTTAAAGCCAAAAAAACACCAGCGGCACTACACGCAGACACACACATACTGCTAAAGCGCACCTGGGCCTCACGCGAACATGACAGATGTGGCGGCAACGGAAGCGTTACACCCACAGGCGGGGTGTGTGGCTGTAGCGGGGAACTTGCCACCTACGAGCCCGTCGTGAGGACACGCCCGAGCATCCTGCATATTGCTGAGGCAGCTGCAATGTCAGGGGTGGGCCCCAGATTCCTGGCCGCTCCAGGGTGCCCCGAGATTCCCGCAGGGACGCCACCAGGCGGCCAGAAAAGCCCAGGTGGCTGCGAAGACGGCCTTGGAGGCTCGAAGAGCGCCTCAGGAACCCAAAACGGGTCAACGACGCCCCAAGATGACCCCAAGACGGTCAAAGAAACCTCCAAGACGCCCCATGAGGGCCTCCATGGGGCCGAAACAGTGCCTCGCATTGAATTTACTTTCGCGTTCTCGCCTTTTCAGGGTTTCCCAAATCGGCCCAAGATGCCACCAATATGGCCCCAAAAGGCTCCCGAAATAGCCTCGAGGGCCCCAAGATGGCCGACGAGGCCCCAAAGACGGCTCCAATACTGCCCAAGAGGGTCCCAAGACGGTGCCTACATAACCTCTCAAGACTCCCAGGACGGCGAAGAGGGCCGCAAGACGGTCCGATGATAGCCAAGGAGGCCCCAAGAAGTTCCCTAAGGCCCCCAAGCAACTCCAAGAAGCCCCCCGAAGGCCCCCAAGAGGCCCCATGGAAAATCTCAGGAGGGTACAAAAGTGGGCCCCGAGAGGAAGAGGAGACGGAGGATGAGGAGGAGCAAACTGACAATGAAGAGAAGGAGGAACAGAAAGATGACATAGAAGCGGAAGAGGAGGAACAGAAAGATGACCATGAGGCGGAAGAGGAGGAACAAGAAGAGGAAAACAAGGAGTTCAGGCGGAAAGGGTGGGAAAGGGGAACGGCGAGGAGAGGAGGATAATGATGAGGAGGGACGGGCGGTCGCAGCGACCAGACTTTTATGCGTTCTGGACGTGCACTCCGCAAAACGATGAGAATCTATGAGACGGCTCAGCCTTGGGGACCGGCGACAGAGGGCGCAGACCTTCATGTTATATTTGTCTACGTGTGTGAATCTGTATGTATATAAACACAATCTCTGGAGGGAGTGACATGGAGAGAAAAAGAGAGAGAGAGAGAGAAAGAGGGAGAGAGAGATAGACAGAGATAGATAATGTTATATAGGTGGAGTCGCCGAGTGATTCACAACCTGACAACTGGGAACATATCAAGAGCCATTGGGTGCAAGACTCACGCACCGTTCGTTGGGCGAATGGTGGGCAAACGACGATCGGGCGAATGGCTCTACTCTCCATCCAAGAGGGAACCTTCTAGGTATCGCTGAAATACATTTGACTCATCGCATCCTCTCCGATCGCAACGCTCGGGTCGGGCGGAAGGGGGTGATAGCAAAGGGGGGGTTGAGAATCAGCTCACGTAGCTGATTTTCCCGGCGCCTCCCGGCGCCGGAGGCGGCTATGTATCGAGGAATGGGCCCCTCGGTGAGGCCGAAACCAGCTGCATGCAGTAAATCTCGTAACCCCCCCTTTCCCAATCGCCTCCTTTCGTCCGGCCCGAAACACATACCGACAAACGTCGGCCGCTCTGAGGTCCTCGCCTCGTCCGGGTTGCTCGGGCTGGTCATCCTGGCCCATTCCCGCCCCGTCTCTCTGCGGCACTTCGGCCCTCCCTGCCGCCCCGCGCTTCTGCACCTGGAGTTAAGTCGGGCGTGTCCCCCTACAGGGGGATTTGGGCGAAAAACAAAAAATACTTAAAAGATACCCCCCAAATGTTCAAAAATAGTCAAAAAATCGTTTCCAGACTTTTTTGGCTATTTTTGGAGATTCCCCCTGTAGAGGGACACGCCCGACTTAAACCTAGAGCGAAGGAGATCGGAAGGCGTGAAGCCTCTCTGAGACCCGACGCCGTGAAACATGCAACATCGTAAACATCACGACCAAAACCCTAGACCCCATCATTCTGTGCCATTTTCCGAGACGGATCGATCCGTCACAAGGCGAAATCGCCGGGCGTAAAACAATTGCGATGCCAAGACCTCAGTGCTGTTACAACCAGAAAGGCAGGCGCCGCGTGCGTTCAATCGAACAAGCGCAACGTGATGCCGGCGCGTGGGCCCCGAACAGGTGGGGGTGGAACTTTTGGGTGGGACCCTGAGGCGGCGACTGCGCACTGGATGGGCGGGGCACCGTGGGCGGAGCCCTGCTCGCGACGACGGCAGAGCCCCCATGCCCACGCCGCTGGACGCTTTGGAGTCATCGTGCTACCATAGGGAGCGCTCAATGGGGAACGCAGCCCCTTTTCGGCCCCAAGGGCGCCTAGGCAGAACGAGGAGTGCCAGAGAAACATCCCTGAAAGGATGTGAGGAACAGCGAGCTTTTTCCGAACCCAAGCCCTTCCCATGTTTCCTATCTCAGCGCCTCGACTGTGTCGGCGGAAATCCATGGAAGCAGCCGTGGCGATGACGACGGCCGAGGCCGCACACCCATTGCACAGGGCCCTTCGGGCTGGACCTGGTCGGCGACGACGGCCAAACTCCCACGCCGATCTTGCGGGGCCGTACGCTTTTTCCCCCAAGCGCGACGATGGGCCCGCAATCACCGTGCCAGCTAAGACGGGACGCGTTCAAACCAATGGACCACCCTGTGTGGGAACGCGTGCGTGACCGACAGGACCGTGCGCATCGGATCACATGGGCGGGAACTTCTTGGTTGCAAGACCCACGCCGCAAAACCCCGTGGGTGGGACCCCAGGGGCTACGTCGGCCGAGCTCCCGCACCAGTGCTACGGGGCGCAGTTGGCCGAACTGCACGGCAAGGCTATGCAGGCCCGGACCCATCGACGACGGCGGCAGAACTCCAAGCCCGCGCCCAAATCACGGAGCTGTATCGGCGAAGCCGTACGGGCAGGGTCCCCTAGCGGCGGCGAACTTCGAACACTTGCCCGCGCCCGTGTCGCAAGCCCTATCGGTCGAGACCGTATCGGCGACGACGGCTGGCGCCCTGCGTCCATGCCACGGTGCTCTGCTGGCGGAGCCCCTTCGGCGGCGACGGCCGAAACTCCGCCGGCGCTCGTGTTGCGAGACCTTCTTGTCGGGACCGCCTGGGTGGGGGGGCCCACTGGCGACAACGACCCATCCCCGCCCGCGCCCATGTCACCAGGGTCACCAGATCACGCGTGCGGGACGGTGGGTAAGACCGTATCGGAGACCACGGCCGACACACGCCCGCGTCCGTGCAGCGGGACCCTGCGAGCGGGGCCGCATGAGCCAGTCGGGTCGCCAACGAGAGCCGTACCCAGCCCGCGACGTGGGCGAGGCCCTGCGGGCGCGATCCTCCAGCGACGACGGCCGAGTCCCTCCGCCCGCGCCTACGTCGTAGAGGCCTGCGAGCGGGACACTGGCGATGACGGGCGGAACCCCCGCCGCCGACAGATCATAACAACTTCAATGCAGCCACAGCTCATGTGCGTTGCCTAACTAAGTAAAGTGCCCATGATGCAATGGACACGCGTTTGAATCCCACCAGCCCTTTGGGCTAAGGTGGCACAAGCCCTCTTCCCTTCTTGGAGGTTTACCTCTCCCCCCTCCCTGGATCTGGACAGGGGGGGGCCGCGAGGTGTCAGAAGGTCCTTTCCGCCCAAGATGGCTCCAAGAGGGCTCCCGACTCAAAGATGGCCTCCAAAGCGGGTCAATATAGCCGAAGATGGTTCAAGATAGCTTCCGGCATGGCTCCAAGAGGACCGACGAGGGCCACAAGACGGCTCCAAGTGCTCCCGGAGCCCCCTCACGACCCCCCCAAGAGGCTCAAATCCTTCAAGTACTTGAAACCAATCAGTGATTTTGGCCTTCACGCCTTTTCGCTTCCAAAGCGCTTTTGAGGCCTTACGGTTGTCCCAAGATGGCCCAAGAGAGGCCCAAGGGGGGCCGAAAACGCAGAGCGCCCGAGATCGGCTCAAGAGCGTCCCCAGAAGCGATTGGCTCAAGGAGGGGGCGCAAGTCGGGGACCCCCCCTTTTGATCGACGGCCTCCAAGGTGGCCCCAAGAGGCCCTCCAGAGCTCCCAAGGGATCCCCAAGAAGGCTCCAAGATGGCCCCAAGACTCTCTAAAAGAGATCCAATAGGACCCTAAGATCCCCCCAAAGAGTCCCAAGATGACTGCAAGAGGCGATTTTGACCGCAGTGCCTTCGTCCTCGTTGTCCTCCTCCTTCTCCTCGTACTCGTCCTTGCGCCCTTATCGTCTTTCTTTTCCTTTTCCTTCTCTTCCTTGTCGTCGTGATGATCGTCGTCGTCGTCGTCGTCTTCCCCTTCCTCCTTCTTCCCTCGCCCCCAAGCGGGCCCTAGGGATGGCCAGAAGAGGCCCTCCAAGGCCACCCCCTTGATCCCAGAGGTCTCTCTGTTCACCCTGGTTGCCCGCTTTGTTTCACTATATGGTTCTCTTCGTCCCTTTTCCCGTCAACTCTCATGGGCAGGGTTTCTGAATGGGACGCGAAGCGTGAAGAATTCATGCTGCGGCTTTCTGTCGCAACGAAAGGGAAGGAAACAAACAATGTTGAGGGTATGCCCAACGGAACTCCCAATCAACGAATGCGAACTCATGTCTGAAATTCCAAGGAAGATGCTGCTCTGCGGACATGACATGACATGTTGCGTTCATTCCCACGCTCCGGACAGTGTCTCGCTTGATCTCCACGATTGTGCCCCTTTGAGCGATGAGAAAGTCGCTGGTCAAATCCAAATTAACCTCGATGCAAGAAGCAACCATTGGACGACTGAGACTTCACGTCTGGACTGCACCCTTCCGTCCTTTGCATTCGACCGATGGACCCTGGCAGAATAGCACACACTCTATAACAAACACGTACCAATCAATGGAGAGTCCTGCAGCATCCCCTGATTCCTTCTCACGCCCAAATCACTCTCTGGTACTCTTGTCAAACTTCCCTCGTGGTCGGTCGATCTGGAGCAAAGGGCACAAGGATGATCCGCCACCGTGCCCCCTGGCACGTTGAGGCGTGACATAATGCCAAGCGCTGTTCGGCAGGGTGTCCATAGTCTTTTAAGGGGCCCCCACCTCCTTGGTGAGCGCCTCGCTGCATGCTCCGGCCATGCTCCCGGGGGGGGGTCCCTGGACGGCCATGGCGCCTCCCTGGGGCTCTCCAGGGCTTCCATGACGACCCAGGAGGCCTCCAAGACGGTCTGAGAGGGCCCCGAGTCGCCGAACGATCGCTCGAAGACGCCCAGGATGGCCTCAAAGATGGCGCAAGAAGCTTCCAAGGCGCCCCAAGAGACCTCCAAGAGGTCCCCCAAGATGGCCCCGAAAGGCGCAAATCATGTATTTTCCTTGCGTTTTGGAAGGATTTGGGCGTTCTCGTCTTTTTGGCTTTCCGATGCTCCAAGACGGCCCAAGAGGCCGCCAAGAGGCCCCCAAGACCACCCCCAAAAACGGCTTAAGAGGCCTCCAAGAGGGCCCCAAGACGGCCCAAGAGATGCAAAACGACCCAGAAGGTGCCCAGGACGGTCCCAAAACGGGCCCCAGAAAGGGAGCACGAACCGAAAATCCGAGCCTTCCGCCCGTAGGGGCCCCCAGGAGGCCCCAAGAGGCGCCCAACCGCCAAGATGCCTCCAAGAGGCTCCCAACAAGCCCCGAGAGGCCCCCAAGAGGCCTCCAAGAGGCCCCAAAACTGCTCCAAGAGGCCTCAAAACTGCCTCCTCCAAGAAGCCTCCGAGAAGCCTCCCACGAGATTCCAACGAACATCCACTAGGCTTATAACCCAAAATTCAAGCACGGTGGCGGGACTTGCCGTAGGCAGCTAGCTATGGTACATGAAGTACTGTAGGCGACTGTGAACGAGGCTCTAATTTTGAATTCATCGTGCAAGCATGCGTCAGACATCATGTCTACCAACCCAAAATCGGCTTGCACATATCCTTCGTCTAAGGCGTTTTGGACGCGCGCCCGTCGCTCTGTCACGAGCAACACATCGCAAGATAGGCTGAAAACCTCTTGGCGGGCGCTTGAGGATGTGTCTGCCCGGGGAACTTCCCACGGACTGGTGGTCGGTGAAGCAACATCGTCACAGGCGCGAAGCCGCGAAACCTCGAGCCCATATCGACGGCCATACTCTCTAAAATCTGCCAAGGCCGCAACATGCTCATGCGCCCCTGAATCCGAAATCCATGTCTTTTCTTCGCTTTCGTTCAACATCCTCTCAACGTCAACCCTCGACCCACCCTCCGCTTTCTGGACATTGTTTCGAGCCGGGCCACGGTTCTGCGACGAAGACCCTGGCGGCAGAGCGAATCCGTGCATCAAGCAAAAGGCCAAGCAAGTCTTGGAAACGAGTGAGGACTGACGTCAAGTAAAGACAAGGCAGTGGGAGCCAACACGCAAGTTAGACATGCTTGACTCGTGCGGCGCAAGCGGGCGCACGCCTCGGCAAATGCTTCGTCGGCCATCCAATTGTCTTGGAGGACCCTCCCACTCCCCATTTACAACTGACCATGGCCTCCTCCTCATTCTGCTGAGCATCGACATCGACTGCATAAACATTGGCTCGGGGTAATGAACAGGCAGTGCGATGAGGACATGGCTGGAGGTATGGAATGCTTGGCACCGCTGATGGCAATCAAACTGACGCACTGCGTGAAACATCAACTTCGCAAGTGGCACAATTCCTTACTCCATAAGTGCTCGCATGTCTAGCTCTGCACGTGATCGCACCTTCGACCAATCTGCCCCTGTATTCTTCGCCAGCCCTGTGAAATCGATGCTGCCTGCTTGAAACTTTGAGACAACTTCTGCTCCTATCCGTCCCATCGGGCCGCAAGGTAATCCGGGGGTTGTTGCACGGGACCATCAGGTTCAGGAGGATCCTCCAATTGAAGGTGCCCTTCCCGTCGTCGCAGTTGTGGTGAGTGTCGGTCTGGTCTCGGACAGGGGTGTCGTTGTCTAGGATGTGCTCCTGCCCAGCACGCTTCGGGGAACGCGAACGGAAGGAGGGAGGGAGGGAGGGAGGGAGGGAAGGAGGGACAACTTTTGTCTATGGGGCTGGAGCCGCAAGCCTGTGCCTCGGCGCAGGCACGCGCCCCGAAGTGGCGAGCCGCGCGGAGCTGCAGTGAGTGAGCAGTGGGCCGCGGCTCGACCGAGAGATCCGAAACGAGCCTTTCTAGAAGAAGAACAAACCATCTAAACAGAAACTTTTGGCGCTCCGCGCGGATTTCTTGGATTCGCGCTGGACCCCCCTCCCTGGCGCGCGGAGCGCGCCAGGGGCGGCACCGAGAGGGCGCCGCCTGGGGCCCAGGCGCGGATCCAAGAAATCCGCGCGGAGAGCCAACAGTTTATGTTTATGTGTTTTTCCTTCTTCGACTTTCAGAGAAACTGGTGCCGAACTTCGGCCTGTTGGTCCTTTGCTCCTCAGTAGAGGCCTTCTAGATGGGGTCCGAGCAGATTGGGTCGGAGGATCGGGCCGCATATCGCCGATGTCGATGCATCGCCGATGCATGTCTGACCCCATCTACTCCAGCCCCATGCAGGAGGCCTGAACTCATGCTTTTCCACTTTCTCCAACGCCTCCTCCCTCCCTCGGCGGCAAGCTCAACAACTCAGCTCCTGGGCATGCTCGGGCTCATTCCGAGCTTCGGCTCGACGACTGCCTCACTGCTCTGTTCCACTGCTTGCTCCCACGCTTCCCAGATCAGGACAATCAGCCTGGCGAGCGCGTCTGGATGGGCTGGCAGGGGTCGCGCGAAGCGCTACGAATGCGGCGGGCCCCTGGCGTGCGGGCGGACCCAGCGCGGGGCCGCCTTTCGGCGACTCCGAAGGGTGTGGTTTGCAACTCGCGCCTGGGGGGGTGGAGGGGGCGAGGACCTCGACAAAGACATCTACCGCGCCCCGACGCGTGCTCATCAAACCTTTGGCGCAACGTGGTGACCCCCAAAGCCCCAACGGCGCCGATCGCAAACCACACCCTGGTATAAGCGCACCTGTTGTAGTCGCTGAGCCTTGGCCGTGGATGAAGCTTGGAAAATTAGGAGGAAAAACGATGGAGAAGAAACTAGTAGGCTAGCAATAAAGATATGGCGGGCCCCGGAAACCCTGAACCAAAAAACATTGACATCTCTTGGGTGGACGGTCCTTACTTCCGCCAACGTAGGCGCCCTCAATTGCTTTCGCGGCCTTCCGCCCAGGAAGCGGCGCCGACTTCTCGATCCCTCGCAGGGGAAGCCATTTCGGGGACGCCTCATATGGGGAGGCTCTCGCGGATCCCCACAGCCGCAGCTCTTGTGCGACCACGTCAAATCCCTCGGGCCTTCTGAGGCATCAAGATAGCCTCCAGACGGCCTAAGATGGCCTCGAGACGGCCCGAGAGACCTCCAATGCGGTTCAACAGGGCTCCAAGAGGCCCTCCAGGAGGGCCTCCACGAGTCCCAAATCATTTAATACTTTCTTAAACATTGTTGATCGATTTTTGCGTTCTTGCCTTTTTGGGCGTGTGAGCTCAAGACTGCCTCCAAGATGACCCCAAAGCGGCCCGATAAGCTCCCAAGAAGGCTCTAAGACGGCCCAAGAGACGGCCCGAAGAGGTCCCCAAGGCGGCCTCCGAAGGCGTCAGACCGGCCAAGGACGCCCTAAGACGGCCCAAGAGGGCCCCTAAGAGGCCCTCTCGTTGGCCCCATCGCACGCACAGCACGAACATCACAGGGGAGCTATACCTGTTAGAAAGCGTGAGCCCCAACCAGTGTGTTTCTAGTAACCTGTGTTGTGCAATAGATGTTGTGCAATCTATGATGTCCAGTCGTTGTGTTGCAATACATGTGGTGCAATATATCTGGTGCAATGTATGTGGAGCAATCTAGGTGGTACAATACATGTGGTGCAACCTATGCTGTACAACCAATGTTGTGCAACATATGCTGTGCAACCTATATGGTGCATTACATGTGGTGCAATATACGTTGTGCAGTCGGCGTGGTGCAAACTATCTGGTGCAGTCCAAATCGTACAATCTAAGTGATGCATTATATGTTGTGCAATCTATGCTCTGCGCTCTATGTTGTGCACTATACGTTGTGCAAGGTATGTGGTGCAGCCTGGATGGCACAATCTATGTTTTGCTAGTGGAGCAACGAAAGCAATGCAAGCTCATGTAATGCAATGCGAACTAGCGCGAAACAATGCAAGTCAACGCGAGTCAGTGCAAAGCAAGGTAGAGCAATGCCAAACAATGTCAAGTAATGCAGAGCACTACAATACAATGCGAAGCAATACAGGCCCAGACGACGGGCGGCGACGAGGCGGCGACTGGGCGGCGGCTGCGACGACATAACCGCCAGACCGACCTACAGGCCCAGACGACGGGCGGCGACGAGGTGGCGACGGCGGCTACACAGCTGCCAGACTGATGCCCACGCCTAGTTCCTTATTCCAGAAACCGCAAGAACAAACACGGTTTGGGAACTATATATTCCCCAATCCGAGCTTGTCTCTGTGGGGGCCCTAGCGGATCCATATGGTTAGGTTAGGTTTGACGCCGATTTTGGCCGCACGCCCGGGTGCCCGGGTGCCCAGGTGCCCGGGCGTGCCCAGGGGTGCCGGGGTGCCCAGGGGTGCCCTATAGCCCTATAGCCCCCCTATAGTCCTACAGCTCTATAGCTCTATAGCCCTATAGCCCTATAGCTCAATAGCCCTATAGCCATATAGCCCTATAGCTCTATAGCCCTATACCCCTATACCCTATCGCCCTGTAGCTCTATTACCCAACCGCCCAATAGCCCAATAGCCCTATATCAAGCAACGCTCCAGCCCGTTTGGCGTAGGAGGTTGAGGGCGTTTGCTCTTCCACCCTCCTGCTGCCCCTTCGGGGAAGGGCTTATTATCGGGGCCGCGCAAACATGGATTAGGGATCCATGGATTTGGCGCGCTGCGGGAGGTGCCCTCCCCAAGATGCCGCCTCGCTCGGCGGCGGAGATCCGTGATTTCCTATGGAAACGGGACCCGTCGCCAATCTACGCCCCCTTGATCCATGTTTGCGATCGCCTGACTCATCAGGTTTACCCCTCCCCGCTCACCGCGCCCAATCCCTGGTTGCAAAAAGTCTTGGTCGGCACTTTACGGAACACCGCCTCCTGGACCTTCGCCCCTCGGTCGGCCCTCAGCCTCGACATTCGACCGCTGTTCGGTCCTGGATCATCCGTCGATGCTCGATGCTCGATCTTCGAACGGGCCTCATACGAAATTGGCAGTTTCGGGCGGCATGCACAGGGATCAGAAACTTGGCATGTAGGAGATCCCCGACAAACTCGTCACTGTCTGGCGGCATGGCATGGGACTGGATATCTTCTTGCGAAACCCCCAATCGAAACCACCATTTCCCAATGTCCTGAGAAATCATCTGGTCGCCGTGGGGGGCGACCGGAAAATTTTAGTTCGAAGGCGCTCAGCGGAATACGACTTTCCAGTGCGTCGCCCATGTGGCCATGTTGGTATGGAAAACAGGATCGATAGATGCACGAGGTTGTCGCAAGCTGGTCACTGCAACATTGTACTGGAGCCTGGCGGCCTGACTGGACACACGCAACTCTTCTCGCGCTACCTCCGAGGTCCAGACTTTTTAATCCACGGGGTTGTAAGCCTGGACAGGGGCGGAGCCGAGGTATCAGAGGGCCCTTTTTGGCCCAAGGTGGCTCCAAGACGGACTTAGATAGTTCTAGATGCCTTCCGATATGGCACAATATAGCCCAACATGGGTCAATCTCGCTTTCTAGACCTCCTCAAGACGGATCAGAGTGGGCACGGAATCTTCCAACGATACCCCCAGAGCCCCCGATCCCCCCTAAACAGGAAATCACTGATTTGTTGCCTTCTCGCCTTTTCGCTTCTGATGTGCTTTTCGGGCCTCCATTGGTTCTAGCATCGCCCACGGTAGCTCCAAGAGGGGTCCAGGAGGGCTTCAAGACGGCCCCAAGGCCAAGATGACTCCAATCTTGCCCATGATACCTTGATGATGCTTCCAATATGGCGCAATCTTGTCCAATATCTTACTACAGATGCCCCAAGATGCAGTGCAGCAAACAGGGCGATGCAACAAACAAGTTGTGTTTCTGATCACGGTGTTTGGCGCTTCAGGCACCGTACGCTCCATGAACCTCCCCAAACCTCTCCCGACTCAAGCGCGGAATTCTAAGATCAAGCTGAAGCAGCCACACGCAAAACCAAGCGCATATTTTACCTTGTATCTTAATGTTTGAGCTTCAACTTAAGACTCTATCAATTTGGTTGATTGACGTCCCACCGTGTGCTGCATGGGGCAGAGGTTTATGATCAATTACGCGTCGAACGACATAGCAAACACTTGCACACACTCTTTCTGCAATTACTGCGGTAACCGAGAACATAGCATATCTGAACATGCGGATCTCAATTCCATGCTGTCACCTCTGCGCTTCGGTCCGCCTTATGGGACACTTGCAACCGAAATACCATCGACTTTGCTGTTACCAGCGCCAAGAGGTGTGGAGGTGGTGGTCCATGGAAGCTCGAAGGGCATCCACCCCAAGCTCACACAAATTCTAGGACTGGCCGCGGCGGTCGCAATGCGCAACGACCCCGCTGGCACCGCAGCCTGCCGGTCGTGGCTGGCAGAAGCGCTGCCAGAGGTGCCCAGGACGCAGAGCCACGTAGAACACCTATGGTCGAAAGCAAGACTTCCGACCTATCGGAGAGTTGGGAATCCACTCCGAGACAAGTTTGGATGTGGCCGCCCGCCTGTCCGCAGGACTCCCGAACCCAGAAGCAAGCACCTGGACAGCAGAATTCCCAACCAGCTTCCCCAATACGTTGGAACATTTGGTCCTCCAGCTGCGCTTCCCGCGCATCGACTGACTGTGTCGACAGTGACCGCCAGTGTCTGTCCGAGCTACGCCACGACGACGAAGACAGTGCCGATGTAGAGCCGAACGACAACGCTTACCAGGAACCTTGGAGCTGGAACTTCCCTTCCAACGTCAACTGGGACTTCTGCCCCTGACTTCTCGCATCGGTTCTCGAGGCTTCCAGGTGCTCCGGAAGCAGCACTGGAGATCCGGAAGCATGAGCTTCCCCCCCTCCCAGAGGGACCATCCAAAGGGCAGGGTGCTCGGAGGCGGCTGGGGGGTCTGAACTGGTGGAGACCTCCTTGCCGTCGCTCGGACGTCCATTTCCCGTGCATTTTTTTCGGTTTCGTGCGTGTTTCTTTTGTTCGATGGTCCAGGATGGTCCTCGATGGTCCTCGCCGAGAAAAAAATGCACACGTCCGAGCGATGCCAGGCCTCAGAAAATCAGTCAGGAGGGGGGGATGAAGCCAAATCCATTCAAAATCGGTCCCTGGATCCCTCCCGGGGTCCGTCTGGTGCAGTTTTTCACCCCGGATCCGTTCTTCACGGCCCCAGGGCCCGAAAACGATCCCGGGAGGCCGGAAAAGGCACAACACATTCCCGAGCCCAGAATCTTGAACCTGCCCGTCCTTCTTGCTGGCCAGAACCAGTGCTGGGCCACCTCAGACCCCCAGACAGCTCCAACAAGGTGCCACCCAGGCAACGCTCCAGAAGTTTTGCTTCCAGCGTCCGAGCTCACGGCACGCCGTCGGAGCCGCGGGCCCCGGCAGCTCAGCAGAGTCCGTCGCGGGTCGAGCTCGTCGAGGGCGCCGTCCGCTGCGCTCTCGACCTCGGGGCTCACCGAGAGACATCGTCTGCGTGCTCTGCCTCCACCACTTGGACCACCGCGGAGGTTGCTGAAGGGGATAGAAGGGAGGTATGAGTGGATGCTTAGAGTGTGGACTGTATCGGGCCTGACCTGGCTGATGCATGGGTTACGGACGCCCCAGGTGCCGTAAAGGGGGTTCGGCAGCTCTGCCGAGTGGGCTCCGCGCACTGAGCCCCGACCTCCGCCCCCCGTGCGCAACGCAGGGCACACTTGCAGCCCACATGTATAAGCTGGATTCGGCCGGGTGTGATCCACCTGGACATCCACCTGGAGCCCCCTTATCCTCTTCGCAAATCCGGCGATGATCCAGGCACCATATCTCGAATCGGCGTCCCCCTGCGGAGCTCGGCAGACTCCGTCACGCCCACTCTGCGCACTGCGCCTCCAGCATGTCCGCCAGCCTGCGGAGTGAGGTCACGTCGTCGTCGCCGCCGCCGCCGTGGTGGTGGTGGTGATCGTCGTGGTCGTGGTCGTGGTCTTGGTCGTGGTCGTGATCGAGGTCGTGGTCGTGGTCGTGATCGTGGTCGTCGTCGTCGTCGTCGCCGTCTCAGTCGCGTCGCCGTCGCCGTCGCCGTCGCCGCCGCCGCCGCCACCGTCACCGTCGTCGTCGTCGTCGTCGTCGTCGTCGTCGTCGTCGTCGTCGTCGTCGTCGTCGTCGTCGTCGTCGTTCGTCGTTCGTCGTTCGTCGTCGTCGTCGTCGCCGTCGTCGTCGTCGTCGTCGTCGTCGTCGTCGTCGTCGTCGGTCGTCGTCGTCGTCGTCGTCGTCGTCCTCGTCGTCGTCGTCGTCGTCGTCGTCGTCTTCGTCGTCGTCGTCTTGGTCCTGCTACTCTTCATCTCCTCCTCCTTCTCCTCCTCCTCCTTCTTCTCCTCCTCCTCTTCCTGCTGCTGCTCAGGAGGCAGAAGGTGAAGAGGGCAAGCTACGTGCGCTCGCGCCACATCTGACATCCGATCCCTCCCTCCCATCCTTTCCCATTGCGCTGATGATTTTGTCTCTATCTGCGGATGCGTGTCATAGCCGATCTGGAACCCCCGTCTTGTTACGCACGATCGTAAGAGGGGAGTGGCGTACATAAGGGGGATAAAGGGAGATGAGGTTGCGGGTGAGCAGGAGGAACAGTATGAGGATATGGAAGAATGAAGGCGAGGACGAACAGCAGCAGCAGCAGCAGCAGGACCTGGAGTGAAATGATCAGGAGGACCAGGGGAAGGCGGAGGGGAAATGAGAGAAACGGCGACGATGAGAAGGGCTCGGATCCAGAAAAATGGCCCATGCTCGGGCGAGATCGCCATTCTGAATGACGGGGGCGAAACGCTGCTCAGAAAATGAGGCCCATGCTGCAACGGGAACACATGTCTGTAACATCGGAAACAATGTGGCTGACAAAGCCATAATCTACCACCTTTGCTCAATTGTGTGTGAAGAACGATACGTAGAGATAATCGGCTATCTTCCAGACGGAGCCAGGGGAGAGAGAGAAGTCGTACTCATAATGTACAATTCTGGAGGGGGAGAAGATGGAGGAAGCGGAGGAAGAGGAGGAGGAGGAGGAGGGGGAGGAGGGGGAGGAGGAAAGGGAGAGGCGGGAGGAGGGGGAGCAAGCTGGGAAGGCAGGAGGGGAGGGGGATGAGCAGGATGAGGGTCTCCTCGTCGTGCTCCTGCCTGCTGTCTCCTTCTCCTCTTTCCCTCCTCCCTCCTTCCCATTCCTCTCTTCTTCATGCTCTCTTCTCGCGCACCCTCCTTCTTCTCCTATTCCTTCTCCTTCTCCTTCTTTTCCGCCTCCTCATTCTCCCGCATTTTCCTCTCTTCCCAAAACCCTGCCGCCTCCTCTCTCCCTCCTGTCCACTTCTCTCTCTTCTTCTACTCTCCCTGTTCAGCTTCCCTCATCCCCCATCCTTCCCCCACTCCCTCCCCCCTGTCCCTCAGGAGTAGGGGCGAGGACAAATAGGAACGACGAGGAGGACGACGAAGACGACGACGACGACCGAAGAACGACCAAGACGACGAAGACCGACGACGACGCACGACGACGACGGACAACGGACGACCCACGACGACGACGGGCAACGGAGGATACACGACGACGATGATGACGACGGGAGACGGATGACGACGACGACGACGACGACGACGACGACCACGTGCGACGAGGACCACGGGCGACGGACGCGACGGGCGAGGGCGGGCCACGCGTCGCCCGGGCGGCCCAGCAGCCAGAACTCGGTGGCCACGGCCCGCTGCTGCACGCGCCATGGCACTGGCGCAGCGCAGAGGCCCCTCCGGCAAGCCTTCCCGGACGTGAGCGGACTTGCCCAATTCATTTCTTGGGGTCCCAAGACGGTGCTGTGAGGAGGAGACACGGCCGACCAGTCGTGCAACTGACTGACAGGAGCACCAGTGCTGTGAGGAGGAGGAGGAGGAGGAGGAGGAGGAGGAGGAGGAGGAGGAGGAGGAGGAGGAGGAGGGGGAGGATGAGGAGGAGGAGTAGGAGGAGAAGGAGGTGGAGGAGGTGGAGGATGAGGCGCGAGACTTGTGGGTCCCAAGACGGTGTGGTGACATACCGTGCGGTGACCTCGGAATTCCCGGCGACGTCACAGCATGGGCCGTCACCTCACTGTTCTGGGACTTCGGAGGCCCAATTGCCCGAGACACCCTCGTGTGGTCACAGCACCGTTTGGGAGCCCCTGATGATTTGCTCAATGCGCAAGTCGCCGACCCTCAGATCTTCGCGTCGCCAAGAAAAGTCGCGACTGCTTTCCTCCCCATCATTCGGTCTCCAGGGGCCGTCCCCTGGCCCCGGCGTCTGCAAGAACATCGGCTCGAAGCCTTTAGAGATCTGGGTTTTCCCCGACCTCCCATGTCTTGATTTTTCTGATGCGCAAGCCCCAGACCTCTCGACCATCTCCAGGGGCTGGTCTCCCGTCCCGGATCATCTCTTGACGGCCCCAGGACCCGGGCACAGCCCCTGAGGGCCGACAGTGGGGAGACACATCCGCCCTGTTCTTTCCGATGCGTGGGGGGCTGGGGAGCTTTCTGATCCTTGCTATGAGGAATAACAACATGCATGAACACACCACATTCGGAGGTCCGCGCGGGTTTCTTGGGTCGGTACTAGGCCCCCGTCCTTGGAGCGCGGAGCGCGCCAGGGGTGGCGCCGGAGGTGCCGCCAGGGGGAGCCAGTGTCGATCCAATAAATCCGCGCGGAGCTGCGAACGTTTGTGTGTGTGTGTGTGTGTGTTTGTGTGTTCAACGTTTGTTGTTTTGTTTTCTCTTTCTTTTTTTTCTTCGAGGAGGGGGGAGGGAGCGAGGGAGGAGGACGGGTGAGGATGGAGAGGGCGAGGGTGGGGAAAGGGAGGAGCGCCCGTAGCTCCACAAACGCCGGGAACCACGGCTGTCGCGGGGCGCCGAAGAGATCAGTAGCACTTGATGTCGAAGGTACTGTGTAGGGGAGACCTCTTCTGCGCCACCTGGACGGAGCGCTGGGGCCTCTGTCAGAGCGTCGGCCTGGACGAGAAGGGGGGGCCTGAGTCCTCTCCGGGATGGAAAGGGGGAGGAGGAGGAGGAGCGCCAATACCTGGGTGCAACGTCATTCAGCTATGTGCGGGGGCTGGGCCTGAGCCATTTGTATGGCCGTGGCTCCTGAGGCGCCGGGGGCATGGTAGTGTAATTATCTGTCATTTTGGAGAGGGCCGCCCTCAGAGCGACTAACGACTTCTCGAGGTCGAGAGGCCGCCCGTGCTGACGAGCAACCATTTACTTGGAAATGTGGTGACTGTATAACGAGAGCGCCGTCGAGAGAATCGTATTCTCCCTCGTCAGATCGAGAGCGGGGGGAGGAGGAGGAGGAGGAGGAGGAGGAGGAGGAGGAGGAAGAGGAGGAGGAGGACCAGCGTAAACTCAAGACTCATCAACGATGTTTGGATACACCCTGCCCCAAGCTCCCTTTGCACAGGCCCCTACATGGATCCATTCCCACTGAAGAAAATACTCCGTTGGGGAACTACCGATGGAAGATCGTGAAGCGTGCCAAAACACCATTCTCGGAACTTCAACGCCGCTACTTCATCTGACTGTTGCGTCTTGACGATCCTGAATCGTGCCAGAATACCATTCCTGGGACTTCAGCACTGCGAATCAACGAAGCTGTTGGCCCTGACATTTGTGAACCTCTCTAAAACACCATTTCTGGTACGTGAACCATGGATACCCGTCAACTTCTTGCAATGTTTTGAAAACGAATGCGCGCGGCGCTAATGCCTGAATGAAATTTTGAAATCCACCCGCCCTCAATCCGTGAAACTCTTGCGAACTTGTACAACGAATGTGCGCGGCGCTGAGGCGATAACCACCTTTTGAAAACCACCCGCCCTCAATCCTTCACGCTCTTGCATTTTCTAAACGAATGTGCGCGGCACTAAAGCGATAACATCAGTTTGAAAAATACCCGCCCTCAGTCTGTGAAGCTCTCGCAAATTCTGAAAACGCCTGGGCGCGGCGCTTAGGCGAAAACCGCATTTTTGAAAACCACCCGCCCTCCATCTGTGAAACTGTTGACATTTTTTTCTGCTTCTGGGTTATAGATGGTGGGTAAATCTCAAGCGAAACGCCCAGCCGGCCTTTTCGACTGGCCTCGGGGTGCGACAAGGAGGGGTTACTTAGAGAATGAAGAATATGGAGGAGGACCAGGGTGGAAACCCAAGACTCATCAATGATGATGGAATGAACCCTTCTCCGAAGCTCCCTTTCCATCAATTCCTGCGCGGATTCATAACCACTGAAGAGAATACCGCATTTCTACTGGACTGTTGCGTCCTGGCGATCCTGAGTCGTGCCAGTTCGCCATTCCGGAAACTTCGTCACCGCAACGCAACTGTTGCGCCCTGACATGTGTGAATCGCACCAGAGAACTTTTTTTCAGGTACGTGAACCATGGGCGCCCGTGGAACTCAATGTTTTGCAAACGAATGTGCGCGGCAAGCAGGCGAGAACTATATTTTGAAATCCACCCGCCCTCAATCCGTGAAGCTCTTCCAATTATTGAGAACGTATGTGCGCGGCGCTGAGGCGAGAACCACCTTTTGAAAACCACCCGTCCTCAATCCGTGAAAATCTTGCATTTTTCAAGCGAGTGTGCGCGGCGCTAAAGCGAGTACCACTTTTTGAAAACGACCGTGAAACTCTTGCATATTTCCAAAATGTGTGCGGCGCTGAGGCGAACCATATTTTGAAAACTATCCGCCCCCCATCTGTGAAACAGCTGATATATTTTTCTGCTTTAGGACTGTAGTTGGTGGGGATGTCTCAAGCGAAACGCCCGGCCCGCTTTTTCGACCGGCCTCGTGGTGCGACAGGGAAGAATGAGATTTAAGGAAAGAGTCTAGAGGAGGAGGAGGAGGACCAGTGTAAACCCGAGACTCATCAACGATGTTAGGATAAACCTTGCCCCAAGCTCCTTCTGCACAGGCCCCTACAAGGATCCATTCCCACTGAGGAAAGTACTCTGTTGGGGGACAACTGTTGGAAGACCGTGAAGCGTGCCAAAACACCATTCTCGGAACTCCATTGCCGCTACTTCATCTGACTGTTGCGTCCTGACGTTATGAACCGTGCCAGAACACCATTCCTGGGACTTCAGCACTGCGAATCAGCGAAACTGTTGCGCCCTGACATTTGTGAACCTCTCCAAAACACCGTTTCTGATACGAAAACCATGGATACCCGTCAACTTCTTGCAATGTTTTGAAAACGAATGCGCGCGGCGCTAATGCAATAACCACATTTTGAAATCCACCCGCCCTCAATCCGTGAAGCTCTTGCGAACTTGTGCAATGAATGTGCGCGGCGCTGAAGCGAGAACCACCTTTTGAAAACCACCCGCCCTCAATCCTTCACGCTTTCGCAATGTTGAAACTAATGTGCGCGGCGCTAAAACGAAAACAACATTTTGAAAAAGACCCGCCCTCACTCTGTGAAGCTCCCGCAAATTCTGAAAACGAATGTGCGCGGCGCTTATGCGAAAATCGCATTTTGGAAAACCGCCCGCCCTCCATCTGTGAAGCTGTTGCCAATTCTTCTGCTCCTGGGTTATAGATGGTGGGGAAGTCTCAAGCGAAACGCCCAGCCCGCTTTTTCGACTGGCATCGGGGTTATTAAACATGAAAAATATGGAGGAGGAGGAGGAGGACCAGTGTAAACCCAAGACTCATTAATGATGATGGAGTCAACCCTCCTCCGAAGCTTCCTTTTCAGAAATTCCTGCGCGGATCCATTTCCACGGCGGAAAATACCGCATTTCTACCTGACTGTTGCGTCTTGGCGATCCTGATTTGTGCGTGCCACTTCACCATTCCGGGAACTCCAACACCGCAACGCAACTGCTGCGCCCTGACATGTGTGAACCGCTCGAGAAGATTTGTTCTGGTACGTGAACCTTGGGAACCCGTGAAGCTTTTGCAATGTTTTGAAAACGGATGTGCGTGGCAATAAAGCGAGAACTATATTTTGAAATCCACCCGCCCTCAATCCGTGAAGCTCTTGCATTTATTGCAAACGTATGTGCGCGGCGCTGAGGCGAGAACCGTATTCTGAAAAGCATTGTCCTCAATCTGTGAAAGTCTTGCATTTTCCAAACGAATGTGCGCGGCGCTAAACGAAAACCACATTTTGAAAACGACCATGAAGCTCTTGCAGATTTCTAGAACGAATATGCGCGGCGCTTAGGCGAACCATATTCTGAAAACTACCCGCCCCCCATCTGTGAAGCTGCTGATATTTTTTTCTGCTTTAGGGCTATAAATGGCGGGGACGTCTCAAGCGAAACGCCTGGCCCGCTTTTTCGACCGGCCTCGTGGTGCGACAGGGAAGAATTATTTGTAAGGAAAGAGTCTGGAAGAGGAGGAGGAGGACCAGTGTAAACCCAAGACTCGTGAACGATGTTGGAATACACCCTCCCTCCAATCTCCCTTTTCACAGTCCCTTACTAAAGGTTCATATCCACTCAAGGAATCCCACCCGCCCTCTGGGCGTTAGTGGTCTAGAGCGTTTCCTCTTCCGCCTCCCTTCTTCCCTTGCGGGGAGGGGTCACCCCTCCCCCTACCCCCTCCCCTGGACCTGGACGGGGCGCCCCGCGAGCGATCATGGCGTCCAAAACGGCCTCGGCGAGGAAGCCACAATCATTTGTTTTACCCAGGTTTTGGCCTCATTTTGGCCTCTTGGGGTGGGGGCGCTAATTAAGGGAGCCCCCTTCTTTGATCGATGTCCTCCAAGATGGCCCCAAGAAGCGCCCATGAGGCCCCAAGAGGCCCCAAGATGGCCCCAAGATGGCCTCAAGAGGCCCCCAAGAGGCCCCCGAGAGGACCCCAAGCGGCCCCAAGAGGCCCCCCCAAGGCACCCAAGACGCACAAGAGTTCCCCAGGATCGCCAAGAAACCCCCAAGACGACCCAAGATGCTTCCGAGAAGCGCCCAAGAGATATCCCAAGAGGCTCCGGAGAGGCATCCATGAGACCTCTGGCCCTTTTGCTTGCCCTCCTCCTCCTGCTCCTTCCTCCTCCTACTCCTTCTCTTCCTCCTCCTCCCCATCATCACCATCATATTCATATTCCTTCTTCCCACTCCCTCATCCATCCATCCAGCCTCCTCCTTCTCCTCCTCCCTCCTTTGCACGGTTCGGCCGTCCCCGTCTTTGCTCCCACACTTCCCTGATCACCTCAACTCGCCTGGACATTGTTTCTGGATGGGCTGGTGGGGATATTTTTTTTCGGTCGCGGCCGCGAGCGAAGCGCGCAAGCGGCGAGAGAAATTGTCTGGGCCGACGGGCAAACCTAATTAGCTACAATACGCGCCGCAGGCCGGCCGGCCCACTCACCAAGCAGCAGCGGGGCTGCGCGGGAGGCAGACAGCTGGGGGCATCCAGGGAAACTCGGGCACGTGCAGACAAAATACCGTGAAATTCGGTGCATGCCGTGAGGCATAACCCACACCGACGACGGGGGGACGAGCACGGAGAAGTGGTGTCCATCATGCTGGGTGGGCGTTCAGGCGAGAAGAACGCTGGGCGAGTCGCCAGTGGGGCGCCAGGCACAGGGCCGTCCCAGCGGCGTGTGCGGGCTAGGGGATCTGAGCTGCCGAGGGACGTCGAAAACCTGCCTGATGAGGGGGATGAGTCCAGGGTGCTGTTGCGACGGCAGAAGGCTAAACCACTCCGGCGCGACCACAGTACCAAAGGGGCCATCGTCCCGTGCCCGAGGGAGGCCCGGACGTCAGTGGGCCGGCCCCTCCAACAACGGCACAGAGCCGACGCCAGATGGACTGTAGGAGAAAGCCAGGCCGGCGTGGTGGACATCGCAAGCGAGGCAGGGGGATCCAGGGAGGGCGCTGCGTGAGGCCAAGCTGGTGGGAGAGAAAAACGCCAGCAAGGTGGGGCGTCCAGGGTGGAACTGCACGGCAGCTGCCGCCTGATGTGCGCCGAAGGCCACCGTGGGACTGCCTTATCCGCCGAATCCGTTATTCCCCGCAGGGAACCAAGGTCTCCGTCGAATCCGTCATTCCACGCGAGCGTCCAGGGTCGCAGCTAACCGCCGCTGAAGGTGAGGTCAAGTTACCGCTGTCAGCGGGGGTTCTGGGCAGCGTGGGGACGATCGACTCCGAGACCAGGATTCTAGCCTGGCGGCAGCCCAGCCTGGGGGAGACCCGAGGGGAGGGGCGGTGGGGACAGACATCACCGACCCTCCACGCGGAGGGGCTCCCAAGAAATGGACGTGGCCAGAGCCCGGCACGGGAGGGAGCCGAGGAGAGAGGCGGTGGGGACAGACATCACCGCACACCGTACGGATCCCAGGTGCACCTGGCCGGGGGACACGGCCGCCGTTCCCCGAGGGGCATCCAGGGTCGCAGCTAACCGCCGCTGAGAGGAAGGTAATACCGAACGGTCGATCTTTTCGTCCACTACTGGTGTGGACCAGGGTGGGCAGTCTGCAGCCAGTAGATTGGCTCGCTGAGGGCAGTGCTGCCACCTCGAAGGCCGACGCACCCATGGGGGGTGTGTGGTGGGACATCCAGGGTCGCAGCTAACCGCTGCTGAAGTGTCGCGAGGAGGTCTCGTGCCCGTAGTCTCAGCTGCTCTCCGCGTGGATCCAGGGCCGCGGCAAACCGCCGCTCTGGGTTGAGTGAAGGGGGGCACCCACGGAGGGTGGCGGCAGACGGCCCTTGTCAGACAGCACCGGGATGCAAGAGCACCCTGAGCACCTGTGAGAGGTCTCGGGCCCGTAGTCTCTGCTACTCCCCGCATGGATCCAGGGTCGCGGCTAACCGCCGCTCTGGGTAGAGTGAGGACGGAGCGACCACGGAGGGTGGCGGCAGACGGCCCTTGGCAGACAGCACCGGGATGCACGAGTACCTTGAGCTCCCGCGGGATGTCTCGTGCCCGAAGTCTTTGCAACTCCCCGCGTGGATCCAAGGACGCGGCAAACCGCCGCTCTGGAGGACAACTGTGTGAAAATCCGGAAGCGTGCCAAAATAACATTCTGAAGATTTCAACGCCACGAATTAATATGACTGCTACGTCGTGGCGATCCTGAACCGCGCCAGAACACCATTCCAGGAACTTCAACACCGCGAATCGACGCAACTGTTGCGTCCTGACATGTGTGACCCGCTTCGAAGCACCATTTCTGGTAGAACTATTGAAGCTCTTGGACTTTCTAAAAAATTAATGTGCGCGGCAATGAAGCGATAACCACATTTTGAAAAATAACTGCTCTCAATCCGTGAAACTCTTGCAAATTTCTAAAGCGCATGTGCGCGGCGCTAAAACGGTAACCGCATTTTGAAAAGGAGTCGCCCTCAATCCGTGAAGCTCTTGCAACTGTTTAAAACGAACGCGGCGCGAAGGCGAGAACCGCATTTTGAAAACGACCCACCCTCAATTCGTGACACTCTCGCAGATTTCTAAAACGAATGTGCGCGGCGCTGAGACGAGGACCACATTTTGAAAACGACCATGTTTTAATCCGTGATACTTTTACCTTCTCTGGCAACGACTGTGAGCGGCGCTGAGGCGAGAATCACATGTTGAAAACCACCCGCCGTCCATCTGTGAAGCTGTTGGCAATCTTAAGCTTCAGGGTCATAAATGGTGAGGGAGGGAGTCTGCAGCGGAACGCCCGGCCTGCCCATTCGACCGGCCTCGGGGTGCGACAGGGACCAAGGAATGGAGGCGGAGGAGGAGGAGGAGGAGGAGGAGGCGGAGGAGGAGGAGGAGGCGGAGGAGGAGGAGGAGGAGGCGGAGGAGGAGGGGGGGGGGGAGAGGAGGAGGATGGGGGGGGGAGGAGGAGGAGGAGGAGGAGGAGAGGAGGAGGAGGGAGGAGGAGGAGGGGGGAGGAGGAGGAGGAGGAGGAGAGGAGGAGGCGGAGGCGGAGGCGGAGGAGGAGGAGGAGGCGGAGGCGGAGGAGGAGGAGGAGGAGGAGGAGGAGGAGGAGGAGGAGGAGGAGGCGGAGGCGGAGGCGGAGGAGGAGGAGGCGGAGGCGGAGGAGGAGGAGGAGGAGGAGCAAGTCCACAAGCTTTTGCTGATGCTGCTTTTCCTCCCTCGGCCCGCGGCCTCTGCCGCCACCAGGAGCCGCAGGCGCTCCCACTGGTCGACCCCGGGGCCTCTCGGGGGGAGGCGAGGCCGCCGGCTCCCCGCCCCCCTTGCGGCCCCCGCCGCCGCACGCTCGGCCTCGCGTGCCCTGGGCAACGAGCGCAATCAGACCTGACAGCAAAGATACGCGATCAGGATGCAAGCCCTTGGGACGCCCATGTCCAGGCACAACGAGCACAACGAGCACAACGAGCCCTGATAGCGAAGATACGCGATCAGGATGCAAGCCCTTTGGACGCCCATGTCGAGGCTCCTCGAGCAGGGCTGGCCGTCGAAAGTGCGTAAGCATGGAGCGAAGAGGCAAGGATGCCAGGGTACCCTTGGGAAGGTGACTTAACCTGATCATCGGTTTCGACTGTACTCGACGCTGAAGGTTTTTCAACCATATCGGTTAGCTGTTTCTTCTTAGATCCATTGGGGGTAATTCCATGGTGACTCTGGGACTGCCCAATAATCTCGGACTGTTTTAATACAGCACGACGCTGTGCCCGAGCGAGGAAGTACACAGCCTGAACGCTCGGGAGGAGGCCATGCAGATCAGCATCGGTTACGGGGACAAGCGTCATAGCGAGGGAGCCGAACGGTCTCATACCATCCCTGGGTACATTGGTGAAACGGGTTTCCGTGGCCAAGATGTTGCTTGTTTGTTGCTTGTTGTTGTCGCTGTCCCCCCTCGCGCCCGCCCCCTCACTCTTATCCGCAATCGCGGGGTGCTACATGCATACGTAGCAAAACACAACTACAACACAAACGAATCCAACATCACGGGTGAATCTCACATCAACACAAACACATGTCTAATCATTAGCACGGGTACATGTCAATCTAATGTAACGTGCGATTGATCGACCATGATCCGGAAGGTAAAGTGAGGCAGAGAAAAACTACAAGCTGAAGACGAGTAAACAATGATTACATCACGGAAGTATGGAGGCGAGACGACGCAAGCGGTGCCAAGGCCAGGCCCGCTAAGATGAGGTATTAAACGAAGGTAGCGGCAAACGCGTGGTAAGGGCGGGCAAGGTAGCCCTAAGAACGGCGGGCAAGGTCGAGTCAGGTTTTGTGAGGATGGTGCAGTCTTTCGCCTTGCTTGGGGCGCTGAATCCTTCAACCACTGAGTATGCTCCAGCGCCTTGACAAGACAAACCCCAAACATACCCAGTTGGGCTGAGCTGTCCACTTTAGCGTCCGCACCTGCCAAACGAATCCCGCTCAGAGAAGTCCGTTCGACCTCCTCCTCCTCCTCCTCCTCCTCCTCCTCCCCCCTCCCTCCTCCTCCTCCTCCTCCTCCCCTCACCCCCCTCCTTTTCCTCCTCCTCCCCCTCCTCCTCCTCCTCCTCCTCCCTCTCCTCCTCCTCCTCCTCCTCCCCCCCCTCCTGTCCTCCTCCTCCTCCTGCTCCTCCTGTCCTCCTCCTCCTCCTGCCTCCCTCCTCCTCCTCCTCTCTCCTCCTCCCTCCTCCTCCTCCTCCTCCTCCTCCTCTCCTCCTCCTCCTGTTCCTCCTCCTCCTCCCTCCTCCTCTCCTCCTCCTCCTCCTCCTCCTCCTCCTCCTCCTCCCTCCTTCCTCCTCCTCCTCCTCCTCCTCCTCCTCCTCCTCTTCCTCCAGTGAGGTGGCTCCAGGCTGAGGCCCCGTGCGCGCTGCCGGGGTGCGGGCGCGGGCCGCTCGGCGCTCTCTCGGCTTCTCCGGGCGTGTGCGGCACGGGGGCCGCGGCCCGCGGCCGCGCCCCGAGAGCCCCTCCCTCGGCTGCGCACCGGCGCCCTCTCGGCTCCTCCAGGCGTGCACGGCACGGGGGCCGCGGCCCGCGGCCGCACCCCGAGAGCCCCTCCCTCGGCTGCGCACCGGCGCTCTCGGCTCCTCCAGGCGTATACGGCACAGGGGCCGCGGCCCGCGGCCGCGCCCCGAGATGCCCTCCCTCGGCTGCGCACCTCGAGCAGCGCGCGGTGCCGAATCAGGAGTGGGGCGAGGGGGGTCAGGGCAGAAGGAGAGATCAGCACTTTGAGCACGTGTGTTTCCAGCAGGGCGCCGCCTCTGTCCAGGCGGGAGGTCGGGGCGGATACTGGTGAGCACCTCCTGCTGCGCGCCTGCCCGCGCCAAACCTGAAAACGCTTGTACAACACCAGCTTCGGCGCCGGCGGCGGGTGCGCTTCGAGGGCGGAGCCGGAGCGACGGCTGGCGATGGTCGGCCGTGAGGGCCGTGAGCCCTCCGGCGGCCCAGGCGGCCAGAAGTGCAGGCCGTGCCAGCGATCGCACGTCTTGGGAGCGTCGGGGCGGAGGCGCACCTTCAGGCCGCTCCTCGAGCTGCGGGCTCGGGAGGCTTCCAGGGGGCATTGCGGCCTCGGCCGTGCTCCCACAGTGCCCAGGGACAGGGAACACATGGTCCAACCGCTCGGGGAGTTCCCAGCGCGGGGCTGGGGCAGGCACGCCCTACTGAAGGGGCAACGGGCAACGGAAGGGGGGGACTGGCTTAAGGGGGAGGCATCAAGCTGGAAGCAGCGACACATCGCCGATAGATCGGCGATGGGCCCCCGATAGGAAAACCGCACGTTTATGGGCGGGATGGGTTATCGGGCCCCCATCTATCCACGATGAATGGGCGATTGGTGGTCGATGCGTCCCCCCTGAACCTATCCCCCCTTGCCTTTGACTGGTCTCGAATTTCGGGGCAAAGCTCGGGCAGCTCGGATTTCCGGCGCCCGTTCGGGACGAGCTGGGCCCCCCCCGAAAGTCACTGGCGAGGCGCAGCAGCTGGAAGGCATCCCGAAGCTGGAAGACCGCCGAGCACCGACAACAACGTGCGGAAACTTACCCCCTGCCCCTGCGCGCCGTGGCTCCTGACTCCCCTGCCCGTGGCCCCGTTGCCCCTGACCCCCGTTGCCCCTGACCTACCCCCCCCCCCCCAAACGTTTGCCCCTTCCTCCTCCTCCTCCTCCTCCCCCTCCTCCTCCTCCTCCTCCTCCTCTCTCCTCCTCCTCCCTCCTCCTCCCCTCCTCCTCCTCCTCCTCCTCCTCCTCCCTCCTGACTCCCCCTTGCATTTTTTTTGGTTCTTTCTCTTCCCCCCCCCGTGAGGCCATGAGCGAACAGCTTCTGGCATGCCACCTGCGCCGAGCTATGACTGCGGAGTCCTGCCACTGCGCGGACCGCACAGCGGCAAGCGGGCACGCGGAGCGTGCCAGAGCGGCTGCAGAGCGCATAGGTGAGCCGCTCTGGAGGGCGCGTTCCACGATGGAGCGACCCCCCCCTGCATGGCTTGCAGCCGCGCGCAGAAGGCCTCCCCCCCCCAAACGTTGCCCCTGACTCCCCCCTGCATGTTGTTTGTTTGTTCTTTCTCTCCCCCCGCCCCGTGAGGCCATGAGCGAACAGCTCCGCGATGGAGCGACCCCCCCCCTGCATGGCTTGGAGGCGCGCGCTGAAGGCCTCCCCCCCGCCGCATGGCTTGGCGGCGCGCGCAGGCGGGGACGCGGGGCGGGGGCGGAGGTCCACTCCGAGGAGGCGCTCCGCTCCTCGGAGGCGGCGCGGGGCCCCGCGGGCTCCGAGGGGCGGGCCCCGGGCCGCCCGAGCGACGAGAAGCACAACGGCGGGCTGTGCGCTGCGTGGCGTGGCGGCGTCAGCGCGGCGCGCAGACGTGGTTCAAGGGGCCCAAGGACACACAGATAAATCTACACAAATAAACCGATTCCCTATATATTCCCATATTTTCAAGGTTTTTGTCTTCCCGCCCAATTCCCATATTTTCCCATACTTTCTTCGGGATCGACGATTCATTGTGCCTGTGTGTTTTTCCCCCTCCTGAATGATCCGTCAGCATCGGGTCGGCGCATCGGATCGAATCGAGGTGTGCATCGCGTGGGGCTGCACTGGCACGGAGCCGAGATCGAAAGGGGTCGGCCGCGCCAGGAAGCACGACAGCACCGTGCAGGCCTCGGGCCGCATCGGATCGTCGGCACATCGGGCTCGGATCGGATCGGGCCAGCCGGAGTCGACATCGAACTGGACCGATCGAATCGGACCAGACCCTGGGCGCGCCACGCTGGAAGCGCGGGCGCCTGCGCGCGCCCTTGCGTGGGACGCCTGCGCGCGAGGGTCGGCACAGCCGTGCCCGTGGCTCTGCGCTAAGCCGACTCCGCGCACCCCGCCCTCGCGAGGCCACCTCGGAGAATCGGGGGGGGGGACGAAAGGGAAGGATAGGGCCTCGCGTAGCTGGTTTTCCTGGCGCCTCCTGGCGCTGGGAGGCGCCCACGTATCGAGGAGGAGGCCCGGCGGCGGGGCGGAAACCAGAGCCGCATGCAGCAGATGTCGCACCCCCCCCTCCCCCCTCACCTTGCCCTCTCGTCCGGCCCGAGGGAAGGGCGCCTCTCCGACCCGAGCCGCGGTGCGCGGGGCGCGACCACCTCCGCGCCCCTGGGGGACGACCCCGCCGCCCCGCGCCGAGGGGCCGCCTCCTCGGGAGGCCGCCCTGCCCAGGCCCCCGCCGCGGGGACTTGCTCGCAGCGCGGAGCCCTCGGGACCGCACTCTCGTCCCGAGCCGTCCCTCGGACCACCCTGGGGCCCGGCGATGGCCCCCACGGGGGCCCTAAGACGGCAAGGAGCCTCCCGCCGTGTTCATGTCGGCGGTGGACAAACCTCCCTTCAGTAGACCTCCTCTCAGTGAAAGCGGCCTGGGACCGAAGCCGACGGACCTGGACCCGCAAAAGTGACGGCCGCGACGCCCTCTCGCGAACCGAAAACGGCCAATTCCTGAATCGACGTGCCAAGGTAGGAAATCTGTCCACTCCCGATCTCGGGGATCTTCTGACCCGGGTCAATCCAGACCCGGGTCAGCACTGACCCCCGTCTCTTAGGCCCCGACCATCCTGTTGTTTCACCCTTCCGGGGCCCTGTCGAGGGCCCCCAAAGGGCCGACCATGGCAAGAGACCTCCGGCCGTGTCCTGCTGCGGCTCCCCCACGACACGCGGGGGGCCGCCTCCCTCGCCCGGCCCCCCCCCTCGCCGCGCCGCCCACGCGTGGCCTCGGCCCCTCGCCTGCCTCTCGGGCTCGCGCAGGTGCGCCAGGGTGACGGCGAGCACCTCGGGGGCCCCGAAACGGTGCGTTGAGAGGCCGTGAGCTGACCTCGGAGCCCCCAACGCCCTCACCGCACGGTCCGCCACCGCGTGGCTTTGGGACCTCGGAGGCCCCAGTCGCGCGAGACGTCCTCGGAGATCGACCGAAGTTCCAAAACCGTGCGGTCACATCCCAAATGCTGGCTGGCCCTCCTCCGGAGGTTCGGTGTCCAGGCCCCACATTGTGTCACCGGCGGCCTTTCGGGATGACCATGGGCACCCCCGGAACGCCCTCGGCGAGGCGCAGCCGCTGGAACGCCTTCCGAGGCAGGAAAGCCAGGAGGAACCGACGAAAACGTCCGATCAGCCCCCACGCGCGTCCTGCCATCGCTCGGACATCCATTCTCTGTGCTTTTTTCGGCTTCGTGCGTGGTTTTTTCGCCAAATGATCAAGGATGCTCCTCGATGGTCCTCGACGAAGGAAAAATGCACACGTCCGAGCGATGCCAAGGCGTTGTGGCCACCTCAGCGCTTAGGGGCCCCCGAGCGCCGCCCCTCCCGGATCCACGTGGCCGCCCCGGAACAGCTCGCGGACGTCCTCCGCCGGGCTCGTGGCGGCGGCGCCCGCGGCGGCCCCCGGGCGGCCCTCCGCGCCCAGGCTCTCGAGCTCGTGCGAGGGCCTCCAGCTGCCGTCCAGGCACACCGTGTAGTCGCAGAAGATGCACGCGAAGCCACGGCCGGAGGCCGGAGCGAGGAGAGCCGAGACCACGGCAGCTCTCCTCCTCCTCCTCCTCCGTCCCCGAACCCCTCTCCGGGTCCAGGTGCACCAACTCTCCGAGCTGCGCCCCGCCGTGTCGACGAGGGGCCCCGCCGGAGGACAGCTGCCACTGCCTCGAGCTCGCCCCCCTCTGGGGAGGGGCAGCGCTGGGAGAGGTACCCCCCGAGGGTGGTGCCCTGCAGGACCGTGGCGTGGTCGGCGGACGATCCGAGGAGGGCCAATTGAGACAACGGCGGCTCTCCCGCCCAACCCGACTCCGTTCAAAATCGGCCCCCAAACCCTCCGGGGGTCCATCCTGTTGAGCAGGGACCTACCGTCCCGGCAGTCCCATAGGCCTACCATGCTATGTTCTTAGTGCAAAAGAATGTTACCAAACAGCAGACGCAATCTTCTTAGAGCATGAAGCGGATGCGTTAAGACACAACGATCTTGGCCAGGACTGTTCTGAGAGCATTTCGTGCAGACTCCAAGGTTCCCAGACCATTCCGTGCTGGGACTATAGGCAGGTCAGGACGCCTCGCCTCTGCTCGATCCTGGCCCGCCTTCCGAGGCGGACCCGGCCGTGGCGACGAGTGGCCCTCTGGGAGGCCTCCCCCACGAGAACGGCCCGACGCCGGGGAGGGCCGCCGTCGTCTCCACGGGCCCTCCTCCGAGACGACGCCTCGAAGGGTGCGTCGCTGTCGTTCGGCACCACGATGCCGCCCGGCTGGAAGCCCGCGTGCCGCCGCAGCGCCCGGCTCGACGCCAGCGGCGCGGCGTCCAGCACGAGCGCCTGGAGGCCGTGGGCGCCGCCCGGGCCGAGCGGCTCCCCCGCGGGCGTGCCCAGCCGGCGAGCGGCGAGCTCGCGGGCGAGCTCGGCCAGGCGGCGGTTGCACTGCTGCTTGGCGGCGGAGCGGAGCTTCTGCCGCCACTGGTTCGGGTGCTGCCCAGGGTCCAGGGAGGAAGATCTGTGTGCCGATGCCACTGCCCCTCCGGTTGATGGACAAGATCCTGCACCACCCGCGCAACCGGGGCGGCGGCGCAAGCTTCCACGCGCCCCCCTGCCCCCGATTCAAAATGTTGATTGGCTGCGCCCGCGGGGTGCAGGATTCAGGCCAGTCGGCAGATCGACAATTCTCCATCAACCGTCCCTCGTCGCCACGGCTGGGCTCGCCTCGAGATTCTGGCCAGAGCGCATCCCTGGAGAGGCCTGCGGAGTAGCGGCATCGGTACCCTGTTTTGCCCCCCATGAAGGCGTTCTTGGCCCGTGGCGCCCCCAAGTTCTCAAGGGAGGACCCCACCACGGCCCCCAGAGCACCCGCCATCGAAGCCTAGAGGGCCCCAGGGGCTCAGAATGGAGCGGGGAGCCATGGACGCAACTTTTGCTTAGCGTGTCGCCACGGCGGCCCTGGCGGCACGCTATGCCCTGCGAGCGGATAGCGTGTCGCTCCGCTCCGCGGGGCGGGAGGCTCGGAAAGGCTCCGGACGTTGACGCTTCGGGACTGGGACACGGATTGCGCGTCGTGCCGAGGCGTGGTGGGCCAGACCCGGCGGAGCGACACGCTGGCCAAGCATTCCCGACCGCAGGCCAGGGCCACTTCTGGCAACACCCGGCTGGTACGATTCCATGCGCGCCGGGTGCCCGCTGCTGGCGCTGGCGGCGAGCCGAGGACCCCCGCGCCCAGCCATCATGTCGGCAGCGGTGCGCCCGCGGGGGCCGACCGGTGCTGGGTGCAGACGGGGGGAGGGCGTGCCGAGGTGTGCGCTCTCGACGAAAGCCTCGGCAACTGGGCCGGCGCCGCAGGAGGAAGTCCTTCGTCGGTCGCGCTGCTATATACGGCCTAGGGCCGACGTTACGATCTTTTTCGTGAAATGGGCTCGCGGAACTCTCGACTCCACCACCTGGGACTGGTTGTCCACCCCGAGTGGTTATCTCTGATGATCCCAGGGCCCAGGAGGGGCAAGACTGAGAAGAACTGGTCGCTCCTCCTCCTCGTCGTCGTCGTCCTCGTCGTCGTCGTCCTCGTCCTCCTCCTCCTCCTCCTCCTCCTCCTCCTCTCGTCGTATCCATCATCATTCCAGATCATCATCACCACCACCATCATCACCATCACCATCACCATCACCGTCACCGTCACCATCAGCATCAGCATCAGCATCATCATTTTCGTCATTATTGTCATCATCATCATCAGCATCATCCTGACCATGACCATGGTAACCATCAGCACCATCATCCTGATCTGCATGATCACCTCACCGTCGTCATCATGATCATCATCACCATCGTCACCTTCTGCCCCCTAAAATATTGCTCAGTGAGACAGCGGACCTCGTCATCAACATCACCATCACCCCCGTCAGTCGCCGTTGTCCTCCTCATCCCCCATTGTCATCATCATCATCATCATCATCATCATCATCATCATCATCATCATCATCATCATCATCATCATCATCGTCATCGTCATCGTCATCGTCATCATCATCGTCATCGTCATCGTCATCGTCATCGTCATCAACATCGTCATCGTCATCGTCATCATCATGATCATCATGATCATCATGATCATCATCATCATCATCATCAGCATCAGCACCAGCATCATCATAGCGCAAAGGCTCGCGCAAAGCATCTCAGCGTCAAGGCAGTCAAAGTACGCTCCCAGCTGCGGTTTCTTCGCGACCGCTGTAAACCTTCAATCCGAAAACATACACACACACTAAAAGGCACACACATACCCTGGCAACACGTGTGATGTTACTTGGCATGGGATCTCACTTTACCCCTCCCACCCGTCCGTTCTCATTGCGTTGAATCGTGTGCTATCTGGCGACTGGAGTGTCATAGTGACCCGTCGTTTGCTGCCCCATCGGGCAAATGGGCTTTTGTACTTAAGAGGGGGAGAAGCAGGAGGCTGAGGAAATGTGGATCAGGCAAGATGAGTAGGATGAGCAGGGGGATGAGGGAAAGGCAGAGGATGTGATAATATGGAGACAACAAGGGCGATTAACGAACCTGATCCAGAAATGTGGCTTGCGCTCGGGCCAGAACGCCACTCTGAATGACGGGAGCAAAGAACGATCCTGCAATGAGGCCAACGCTGAAACGGGATAACACTCTTGGAATGACGGAAAGCGCTCTGGTCCGAAACAGCAGACACATCCTCCATGACGTTTGACATCATGCGTGTGACGTACTTGTGTGTTGCGTGTGCTGTTTGTTCACGCCCATGCGGGAGAGAGGCTGTAACACGCTGGGACATTGTCAGGGAAGAGGGGAGGGTAGTATTCATCATGAGTAGTTGTACAGAGGAGAGCACGCAGGGATGATAAATGATGGAAGAGGATGAAGGGAGGAGAGAGGCGGGGGAAACAGAAGGGATGGAGGGACGGCCAGAATCCGCAGAGGGATTCCGACGTGCGCTCTCTGTGACACCTGGGCTCCATGCGGAGGCGGATGTCATCCTGGACGCTCTTGGGGCTTCTGGGATGCTTTCTTGAGGATGGATCACAGGAACTGTAAACAGAACGGTCGCTTAAGTCTTAGGCTTAGTACTGCAGGTTTGGTTTGGGGCTGAACTCGCATTTTTTTGGGGATTGACATTGGAGCCCGCTCCTGGCCTCTCAGGGCCATCTTGGGGTTATGTTGGAACCTCCTGGGACCTCTTCTTCCTTGGGCTCCCTCTCTCTCCCTCTCGCGCTGTCTTGGGCTCTCGCGGACTCGGGGGACGTCTTCAGACCGACACGGGCGGTCTCGAGGCCCTCTTGGGCCGTCGGGGGCCCAAGACGCGAAACCCGAGTACCTAGAACCCGCACGAACCCTGGGCAACTTCGCCAGATAACCAGAAGCGGCGGGAGCCCAGAGAGCCTTTATCCAGGAAGGCCTGGAAATAGCGCCGTTTGGCTCCCCCCCCAGTGGAGAAGCCCGAAAAGGTGCACTCGAATCTGGAGCTTTCCCATCAAGGTGAGGCGCGCGAAGCGCTGCCGTGCACCTGCATGTCTCTTACTCTCCCCCCCTGGGGGTCGGAACGCGCGCGGGGGGGCATGCACCTGGCCAGGCGGAGCCCGAGGAGCCGGGGCGAAGGGGGAGGCCCGCGGACCCGAAGCACCGCCTCGCCCTCGGGGCCACGGGCCGCGCGGAGCAGAACAGCATCACCGCGCGCTCGCTGCGTGCTCCTGCAGTGCAGTGAGCACGCGTGGTAAGAAGTCCGCCGACCCCGTCGGCGTGTGCGACAGGCTCTTCCGTTTGAGTCGTCATCGTCGCCGCTCCCCCTCTCAAGCGTTCCAGCCAGAGGGCACTCGCACATCACCGTAATCGAGTCGACGTGAAGTCCCTTCCCTTTGATCCCTCCAACGCCAGGGTGGGGGCGGGGGGGCGGGGGGGTGGGGGGGGTGGTACCAAGAGGGATCTGGGGGGGTTGTGACCCCCCCCCCTCGGGGGGAGCATCCCTCCCTGGGAGAAGCTTTCGGCTCCAGAGCGTCAGCATCGTCGTCGCCATCGTCGTCGCCGTCGCCCTCGCCGTCGTCGTCGTCGTCGTCATCGTCGCCGTCGTCATCGTCGTCGTCGTACCCCTTCAGGGTTGGCCGCACCGGCCGTAAGGCTTTCGCAGTCTCGCTCTGAGAAATCTAGGGGCACATCCTTCGCCGACTCTGAGCTTCACGGGCCTGCAAGCTACCACGGGCACATCGGGCGATAAGACGCTCTCTCTGGGGCAACCGTTGCAAGGTCGGCTTCTTCTTTGGTGTGCGTACCCCAGACATGCGACGTCCTGATTTTTGCAACACGCGGTCCCCCGAAGACTCGACCCTTCCCCCGGGACCAGCTTTTCATCTTGAGTCGTTTTTTGGCGTTCCTGGGGCCTGGCGAGGGCCCCGAGAGGCCGAACACGGCTCCCCTCTGGACTTTTTCACGACGCGAGCCTGTCTGGGACTGAGCCGACCCGGCCATGCTGCACGTGTTTTCCGCCACCGCAGCGGGCGCCGGCCGTGGCCGCCTGCGGGGCCGCTGGCCTCTGTGGGCGGCCGGGGTGCAGCGCGCGTTTTCTTGTGCGTCGGGGGGAGGGAGGGCGGAGGAGGTAGGGAGGAGGGAGGAGGGAGGGATGAGGAGGACCAGTGGAGGCATGATGATGATGATGATGATGATGATGATGAGGAGGAGGAGGAGGAGGAGGAGGAGGAGAAGGAGGAGGAGGAGGAAGAGAGGAAGAGGAGGAGGAGGAAGAGGAGGAGGAGGAGGAGGAGGGATGAGGAAGAGGGGGAGGGAGGGAGGACGATGAGGCAGGAGGAGGAGGAGAAAAGGATGAGGAGGATGATGAGGAGGAGTAGGAGGAGGACGGATGAGGAGGATGGAGGAGGGAGGAGTGGGGGAGGGGGGGGGGAAAGATGAGGAGGAGAGGGACCAGTGTAAATCCAAGCCGCATCATTGTCGCGATATATCCACTCCCTTCGAGTTCCCACTGTATGATAATCTCAATCGACGCCGCGAGTTTACGTTATTGTTGCGTCCTGACAATCCCAAACCGTACTAAAACACAACTCCTGAGACTTGAACACCGCGAATGAACGTGACTATGACGTTCTGACAATCCGAAATCTTGTCAGAACGTAATTCTGGGACTTCAGCCCTACGATTCCTTGAGCCTGTTGTAAGCTTTGAGGATGAGTGTGCGCGGCGATAAGGCAAAAGCCACATTCTGAAAAGAAATCGGCCTTCATCCTTGAAGCTGCTGCGAGCTTTCAAGACGAGACGAATGTGTGCGATACCACAGCGAAAACCACATTTTGGAAACGGCCTGTGCTCCATTCTTAAAACTGGTTGCAACTTTCAAGCTCCAAGGTCATACTGGCGAGGACATCTCAGGCGAAACGCCCAGCTCATCCTACCGACACGTCTGGGTGTGTGTGTCAGTGAGGAATTACTTTTAACGAAAAGGGGGCGGAGGAGGATGGAGGGAGGAAGAGGAGGAGGAGGAGGAGGAGGTCAAAGAGGAGGAACATGAGGAAATAAAGGAGGAGGGTCATTCACAGGCCCTCCCTCTCGGCGACGTGGACCTTGCCGTCTGCCTCGATATACTTCACGTCGTCGTTTCTCATGAACCATAATATCTGATCCTGGTTCAACTCGCCCACAAACATGGCCAACATCCTCATCCTCGTTGCCGGCTCCCAGCCCAGCTGCTGCTTGGCCGACTCGAGCAAAGCCTCCACCTTATCTTTGTCCTTGACGCCTACCATGAACCTGCCCTCCGAGATCTGGACCTGCCCTGCCACTATCTGCGCCTCCGTGTATGTTTTGAGGCCGACCCGGACCGTGACAACGCCCGGGGCGCTCCTGGCGGGCGGGCCCGCTGCCATGGCCACAAAGGGCAGGAGGTATAAATGACCCCTCATTTCGCGGCGCTCGAGGAACAAGGCTACAGTGGTGGGGGGTGGGCACGACTAGTAGCACATGGCAGTTGTTGTTTCGTTGGTAGGGGAAGAATCAGCAGCATTAGTAACAGTGGGAGTGGCACTTTTCTTCGTACGCTAGTATCAGGTGGTAATTGTGGCAGCAGTGCAAATGGTAGCAGCAGTAGTGATTGTAGTAGGAGGAAGGGAAGATGGAGGGAGTGAGGGAGGGAGATGGGGGGATGATGATGATGATGATGATGATGATGATGATGATGAGGAGGAGGAGGAGGAGGAGGAGGAGGAGGAGGAGGAGAGGAGGAGTAGGAGAAGGAGAAGGAGCATGAGGAGGAGGAGGAGGAGGGGGTTCTGGATGAGGATGAGGATGAGGGTGATGATCACTGATGATGATGAGGAGGAAGAGAAGGATATGGATGAGGATGATACTGAGGGTGATGATGATGGTGATGTTAATGATGTTAATGATGATGATGATAATGCTGCTGCTGATGAAGATGAAACTGAATCTGATGATGATGATGCTGATGATGATGCTGCTGCTGATGATGATGATGATTCTGATGAGGAGGCTGTTTTTGTGATGATGATAAGGCTGCTGCTGATGATGATGCTGCTGATGATGATCAGGATGAGGATGAGGATGAGGATGAGGATGAGGAGGAGGAGGAGGAGGAGGAGGAGGAGGAGGAGGAGGAGGAACATGCGGAGGAGGAGGAGGAGGAGGAAAACGCGGAGGAGGAGGAGGAGGAGGAGGAGGAGAAGGAAGAGGAGGAAAGGGAGGCGGAGGAGAGGGAGGCGAGGACGCAGTCGGAGGGGCGGAGAGCAGCAGGAGGAGCGACCCCCCGACGCCGCCCCGCTGCGACTGCGCCGGAGGAGCCGCGGTATTGTACGGAGGCCCGTGGAGGTCGCGGACGTGCCTCAAGCCACGCAGGCCCACCCGGCGTGGGCGGCCCACCCGTCGCGGCTGGCGCGGCACCAGTCTCGCACTCGTCCCCCCTTGGCGACGCCGACTTTTCTGTCTGCTGGGCTCGTCCAGAGGGCTCCATCTGTCTGCTGCAGCTCGGAGCAGGGCGAGCTGAGACATCGGCAGCTCAAAATCAAGCCTTCGACCCCTCCAGGGGTCCAAACGCGCCAATCTTCCGAGCTGCGTCCAGCCGTGGCGACGAGGGACGCCCCGAAGGCCAATTACCGCTGTGTCAACTCACCCTCCTCTGAATTCAGTGGCTCCTTCACCACGGGTGCCTCCCTAGAAGAAGAACAACATCACATAAACATAAACTTTTGGCGCTCCGCGCGGATTTCTTGGATTCGCGCTGGACCCTCCTCCCTGGCGCGCGGAGCGCGCCAGGGGCGGCGCCAGAGGCGCCGCCGGGGGGCCCAGGCGCGGATCCAAGAAAGCCGCGCGGAGCGCCAAAAGTTATGTTTATGTGGAGCTTTCCTTCTTCGACTCCCCGTGAGCTTCGCGTGCGGCTCCCGCGCGTGCCGGCTCGCTGCCGGGGCACGCCGCGTGGCCAGCGCTGCTGCCGGGAAGCTCTCGCCCCGAGCGTGCGCGCCCGCGGCCAGCGCACACTGCGCCGCGAGTGGCGGTGCCACGAAGCCAAGAAGAGACAAGCGCGCTCCACTACTCGCCCGAAACAAAAACAACTCGCCGATGGCCTGGCTTCGCTGCGGGAGGGGTACGATCCATGAAATCAAACGTTTATCTGCTTGCCTTTGTTTGCTTGTCGTGTTTCTATCCCTGGTCTCGCGCTTGCGAGGAGCAGGCACTTTGCGAGCAGTGGAGCGCGCTCGGTGCACGAAGCTCACTCCGAGCGTGCCCGCCGGCGCACGTCGCGCGGCCCGCGCTGGTGCCAAGCGTGCCCGCTCGCGGCCGGCAGCCGCCGAGTCGCCAGCGCTGCCGCCGGGAAGCGCGCCGGGAAGCTCAGCCTATAGGCGTGCCCGCCCGCCGCTCGCCTGCGGCGTGGCCAGCGCTGCTGCCAGGCAGCCTGCCGAGATGCTCGCTCCGACCGTGCCGGCTCGTCTGCGGCGCACGTCGCGCTGCTCACTGGCCACGTCGGGTGGCCCCTAGAGCCTGGAGGGTGCATGCTTTCCGAAGTCGTAGCTCCCTCGCTAAGGGGTGCCCTGGGCAGCTGTCCCTCCCCTCTGCCTCCCGCTGCCGTCGCTCGGACTCGGTGTTCGTGTGTGTGTGCATTTTCTCCGCGAGGGTTGCTGGAAGCTTCAATCGGATTCTTCGAAGCTCTGCACAAAAGCTTGCACGGGTACATGTGGAGCGAAGAGAAGCCATGAAGAGACGCGCAAACATCGTACCATTCACACGTTCGAGCGACGCCATAACCGACTCTGGAAATCTCGAAGCCCAAACACATTACATCTCTTAAAAGCCACATCTTCTGCTTCCGCTGGCTTCGGCCAACGGACTCGCCGCCGATTTAGTTTTGCCAGCCTCCTGCTGGGAAATGGTGAACCCTGCGGTACTCGGAGGCGAAACCACATTTGGGGCGCCCAAACTGGGGGGTCCCGTGAGCCTCGCGTGCCTCTCACGCGCGTCCGTTCGGCTGGCGGTGCCGCCCCCCAGTCACCATCCTCGGGGGCTTACTTTCGGATTTTCCCTTTGGACGGCTGGCCTTGAGGGTGCTCACTGCGCTTGGCCGCCGCCCGCCCTTTCGGCGCCCAGGGGGCGTGTACAAAGCCGTCAGCTAGCTGTTGCCAAGTACGGCCGGTGTCGCCGGGTTGCCCAGCTACGTGCCCCTCCTCTTCCTGCTCCTCGTCCTTTCTGGCCCCTCTCCTGCGCCGTACCCGTTCGGTTGTCCAGCGGTCTCTCTTGCGCCGTCTCGTTCCGCGCGCACCAGGCCTGGCCTGCCAACGGTGTAGCACCGTCGTTGCCAGGCGCGGGCGGTGTCGCTGGGCTGCCCAGCCGCCTCTCCGTTGCCTTCCTGCTCCTCTGCCTTTCTGGCCACTCACCTCTGCTGCGCCCGCTCTGTTCCGGGCGGCCCCTCGCCTCCCAGCTCACCTGGCTGGTCCTGCTCGTGGCACTCTCGTTCCCCCCGGTCTTCGCCCTTTCGCCCGCTTCTTCCGTTGCTGTATTTCACCCTGCTTGCGTAGCCTGGTTTCCCGACCCCGGGGCGCCACTGCGCGCATCTGGGAGCATCACCTGATCACGCTGCTTCACAAGGAAATCCATTCTTTGTCAACGCGTCCCGTAGCATTGCCCGCCGATCGGATTCTTTGGGCATCGGCGGGGGAAGCCCAGACATCCGGCGACGTGCTGTTTCAATGCGCGGCTCCCATGGGTCCCGAACCCTTCCCTGGGGACATTTTTCGTCCCGGCATTATTTCCGACGCTCCCGTGGCCCGAGAACGGGCCCTGGAGGCCGAAATTATTCATGAGCCTCCTGCAAGTCGGCGTTCGACAACGATGCCACCGAAGAAAAAAAACAACGGCACGCAATCGACGTTGGGTGAGGCCGCGACTGGACGCCCCCCGGGCCGAATCGCCAATTCGCCGCGTCGACCGACGCTGGCGGTTGGCGCGACAGGGCGCCAACCGAAACACCTGGATACCAAACCCCCCTATCAAGGGCTGGGTGGGTTGGGGAAAAACGAGCCGCGACCGCGATCGCGCCCGACGCGCAATGGCGTACGGCACGCGCCGCGTGTCGCCCCCAGCAGCGCACCAAAACTGCGCTGTTGCAGGCAGAGGACAACACCTTGGGCGGACACACCATCCCAAAAAACATAATCGATGGGTAGGGCGTCGCAGGATGTGGCCGGGTACTGATATCCCGCCCCGCGGCCAATCGGACACAGAGGATACATTTCGACCGTGCACGCAACAGGGGGAAGGGTGGAGCCGAGAGCGCCGCACGGCTGCGTGACCCTGCGACAACGATCATGCGGGAGCCTGGCCCGCCCGACGGGGCGGCGGCGCGCTGCGGGTCGGTATTCGGTCGCCCGCCGTCGCGCGCCGCGCCGACGGCGGGGCACTCCCGCCGCTGCTGTCGACTTATGACTTGCACTGATCAGTTACTGTTGCCCGAAAGCTGGCCATATTGAAACAACCACCCTGGACTCCGATGTCGCGAAAACGGCAACCTCGTAGAACATCGCGACCCGAGCCTTAGACAACATTTTTTTCTGCAGCAGTCTTCGAACCACTTCGATCCTCGAAGGTCCTGGGGCCCGACCTGGGGCGAAACCGCCGGGCGTGGAGCACCTGTGAGGCCAGGATCTCAGGCACGTCCTCGGAGACGCCCGCCCGCTCTCTCTCCTGGGGCGGCGCGCCGCGTGGCCTGCCAACGCCGGGGGCGCCCTCGAGGCGTCCACGCACGGCACCGGGGCGAACAAAACGCC
>CAUYUJ010019671.1:730308-732808 GCA_963575745.1 Prorocentrum cordatum
ACTATTACTATTACTATTACTATTACTATTACTATTACTATTGCTATTACTATTACTATTACTAGTAGTAGTAGTAGTAGTAGTAGTAGTAGTAGTAGTAGTAGTAGTAGTAGTAGTAGTAGTCGTAGTCGTAGTCGTAGTAGTAGTAGTAGTAGTAGTAGTAGTAGTAGTAGAACACAGCGGACCGACCAGCCCAAGAGGACCCGCCTCCAGGCTGGGGTTTCTTCTTTTTTGTTTTTGTTCTTTTTCTCTATCTCTTGCTCTTTTCACCTCTTCTTTATGCTCCCCTTTCCTCATCCAGCCCAACGGCCCGGCCTCCAGGCTGGGCATCCGCCCAGCCCCACGGACGAGTCTCCAGGCCAAGCCCTCGCCCAACCTCATGGACCGGCCTCCACGCCAAACTCCCGTCCACCCCCGAGAACCGGCTTCCGAGCCGGGGTTCCCTGCCTCTTTCTCCTTCCGCTCTTCTCCTCCTCTTGCCCTCGCTTCAATGACTTTCGCGACGCAGCTCCCAAGCCTGGCTCTCATTCTCTGGGCATCTCCCTCCTTTGCAATTCTCCTTCCTCTTCCCCCCTCTCCCTCTTCCCCTCCTCCTCCCTGTTCCTTCTTCCCCAGCCAGCCCCGCGGGCCTCCAGGATGAGCCCCCGCCCAGCCACTCGGACTGGTCTCCAGGCTGGTCATCTTCATCATCACATTCACCCCTATATGGCAACACCTGTGTATCTGATCATCTTCACCACAACACAGCCTGTCGTACACCATCATCTTAACCCCTACACGCCCTAAGACAGATATCATCATCTTTAACACCACGCGGCCTGACGTACATCATCATCTGAGCCCATACGCGGCCCCACACTTTGGTACCACCATCTCGTCCACCGCACGGTCTGACGGACGTCATCCTCTTCACCTCTGCAAGGCCCCACACCTCGATACCGCCCCAATCGCCAACTCACGGCCCGATGGACACTAACATCTCCACCACTGCACGTGCAACTCCTTCCCCGAGGAACAAAAAACAGCATGAATCTACAATTTCGACGATCCGCGCGGATTGCCTGGATCCTCGCTGGACCCCTCTCCCTGGCGAGCGGAGCGCGCCAGGGGCGGCGGTGGAGGCGCCGTCAGGGGACCCCAGAGTCGATCTAGGACATCTGCGCGCATCGCCGAACGATCACATTTGTGCCGCTTCTTCTTCTTCTTCGGCCAGTGCATCGGCGACGGTAAGGGCGAATAGCCAAGGGGCGGGCATTACACCTATTCGCCCGGGAGCCTTGTCGAAGACATAGATCGTCGGCGCCCCTGGGTACATGTATTGCTCTCCCCTGGGCAATTCGCTCCTATCGTCGCCTCTGAGTGCAACTCTTTCCCTGCTGGCTGCCGGCGGCTCCGCGGTGACGTAGATGTCTGGGCAGTCGTCGCCGTCCACCTCGATCCTCCCGATGGCGTGAAGTCGGGCGTGTCCCCCTACAGGGGCATTTTGGACGAAACATAGGAAATCGGCCCAAAATGCTCAACGAAATTCGCAAACATAGTAAAACATCGTCCCCAGACTACTTTTTGCCTACTTTTGAGTCTTCCCCCTGTAGAGGGACGCGCCCGACTCAGCAATGGCGCGGCGAGGCCCTGCCCGCTCCTCCCCGCGAGCCCTCCGCCGCCCGGGCCCCGCACCTCCCCTCTCCCCGCCGCCCCGCGCCACCGAGGCTCGGCGGGGCATCCCGCGCGACGGGCAGGACGTGAGAGCCACGTGCTTCTTGTTCGTGCTCGGGCGGCGAGCGAGGGGGGGGGCGTAGGAATAATAATAACAGTATTAATAACAAGAATCAGAAGAAAAACAATAAGGCAAAACACATAATAATAATACTAATAATAGTAGTAATAACAATATTAATAGCAATACTAATATTAATATTAATAATCATAATATTATTAATAATAATATTAATAATACTAATAATAATAATGATACTAATAATAATACTACTACTAATAATAATACTACTAATAATGATAATACCAAGAATAATAATAATGATAATAATAAGAGTAGTAAGAAGAAGAGAAATAATCCTAAGCCGCATAATAATAAGAAGCTAATCGTCATAAGAATAATCATATTATTCATAACAATGCTGGGACGAAAACTAATGCCTTCTCAGAAGATGCCGGCGCTTCTGAGGCGCGCCAGCTGCGCCTTCGGGGGAGGCTTCGAACACTTCTGAGAAGGCCCGCCCCTTCTCACTTCCCCCCAGGCTCGCAGCCGATTCGTAGACAAGCGCGCTCCACTACTGGCAGAGTAACTACTCGCCCGACGCGTGGGGTTGACGATCCGTTACATCGAGGGGAGCATGTATTTTTCGGACGTTTGCGAGTAGGCACTTTGTGAGTAGTGGAGCGCGCTCGTTGATTTTGGTGGGTGAAGGGGAGAAGGACTAGTTCCCAAACATCCGTCGATGTGTGGGCCTTCTCGTCGACCCGCGGGCCCCAGGAGGTCGCG
>CAUYUJ010019671.1:737808-770308 GCA_963575745.1 Prorocentrum cordatum
CACGAATATCCCAAGAATCTTGCCGTATCCTTGCCTTCTCGTGCTTTCGGTCTTCGATGGTGTAGCTTGGGTGAGGCCTCGACCAGGACTCTAGGCTGGCTACTCTTGGGGACTGCATGGGCCGAGCCTTCGTCGCTTCGCTTTGGCAGGCATCTCCCCTCTTGGCTTCATGCTCTCGTCCACGGCCCTCATGCACGCAGGCAAGCGCCGACGAGGACGTGACATGGCCTGGGACGGAATGGGCGAACACATTGGATGCAACGATGCAGCACGACAGCTGCAAGACGCTGTCCAACGACAGCTCCGATTCGGAAGATGAGCGCCCTACCTCCGTGTTATCTTTTACAGCATGCATGAGCCCTGCCCCCCCAGATGGGACAGTTCCGATACATGGCCGTACCCTGAAAAAAGGAAACGCCCTCCGTCAGTGTGAATGACAAGCAATGTTGAGTTTCTGGTGGCAAACTCCGAAGTAGTCCCAAGCGGAATGCGCTTTCTTTCCCGGAGCATGTTCGCCCTCCACGTGTGGAGCTGTTGGGCTTCTCGTGTGACGAATGTGCGCAGCGAGGAATGCGAGGGCCTCATTTTGAACACCAGCCACCCTCCATCAATGTAGCCGTGGAACACTTCGTAAACTAATGCGCGTGGCGCTCAGGCGAGAGCCATATCCCGAACGAACGACTCTGCGAAGGTGGTTCGGTGTATGCGATCCTTGGGCCTTCCCTGGCAACGGGCCACTCTCACTTTCCACAAACCTTGGCTGCAAAATCTAGAAGCCAGGCTGGCAGAATGCAATTTCCAGCGTTGGGTGCTCGGGACATTTTTCTCTCGAAACATGTCTGAACCGTCCCGCCGATACGGGTCGCGGCGCCTTTCGTCCGTTTGAGATGACGGCGTCCGGGACATGGCGCCTGCGCTAATGAAGAACGCGTGTGTGTGCGTGCATGTTTTTGTGTCCATGTTTCTTGTTTGTTTGTTTGTCTGTGTGTGAATGTGGGATCCCCGTGCCCAACATTATTTGTTCATGACATTCTATACGCCTTCATCATCCGCGCCGTGCCGTTGAGCATGACGTGCCGTGCTGTTGAGCATGTAACGCGCCGTGCCGTTGAAAATGCAACGCGCCTGGGGGGTGAGGGGATTGCAGCACTGTTGGTTCCCCGACGGAGAGCGGGGCCGATTAAGGTTACTTCTCATCATGTATCTCAACCTTGAATGGCCCCCCCCGAGAGACCAATGCTGATGTAAGAGACAGCACCTCCCATACACAAGGAATTTTCATACAATCAAGACCCGTAGTAAGGATGCAAGGTAAGGATACAAGACCCTGGGAAGTTCCATAGCCATTTGGAGCTCTTTGGACGTCAACACTGGCCCACGATAGGCCGACTGAGTCGGAATTTATTTTAACTGCGGAATTCTCGTCTGCTGCTGCTGTGGGCGGAGGAGAGATTGTCGAGAAGACACGAGGTCTCGACCAAAAAGCCTTACCCTCCCCAGGCCGTCACGCCAGGCTGGACGCGTCTTTGGGTGGCGGAGTGCTTCAATTGCCCTCTGGCCTCCCTGAACGGCGTCGCTGTTTAGGCCATGATTGAAAACATCGCCGCTGCTCATCGTTTGCTGGTCGCCGCCGTCGTTGCACGTGGCAACTCGCCCTGCACGAAGAACAACGCATGATGCATTAATTTATTCGGCAGGCTGCGCCAAAGCAGACTTAGGGTAGAGAACGCTTCATCGAAATGGGCGGCCGCAAAAGAACGGGTGTAGGCCACAGGAGGGGTTAAGGAGAACTGCAACGTTTCCGTCTGGCATCCCCTGCTCAACTTCTGCGGGCGTGGGGTACGGCAGTTGCAGCTGGCAGAGACATGCTACAACAAGCTGAAGAGAAGTAACCAGCGATTCTAGACAATAGCTCGCTGACTAGTTAAGCAGGGAAGGAGGGGCAGTGTGTAGTCTAATCTGGTGTATGCTCAGGACTCCCAAGCCGACGTCGAGAGAGAAGGAAGGGACTTTGTGGGAGGGGGAGGAGGGCAGGTGTGTGTGGCACCCGAGCGTGAAGAACAATGCAGCACGGCCGTGAAGCACTCGAGATGTGGCGGAGCCCGTGCTGTGTAGACTGCAGGCAGCACCCGTCGCACGCGTGCCCTCCACAAAGCTGTCACTGTTGCGCGATGGATCGACTGACGGCGTGTGTGTGTATATATATATATATGAATAGAAGGGGATAACTATTCCCGCCAACACCAAGGATAACGGATGGGCCAGCGCGCAACTGTGATGGCAAATGGGCCAACACGCAGGTTTGAGAGCGGAGGGGGCACGCCGATTTGATAGCCGACGGGCTGGCAAGCTGGTGGGGGGCACACATGTCAAAAGCATTCTGGCCAGCGCGCTATCAAGAGGAACGGTCTGGAGCTCCCTGCCAAGGGTCGACCAAACACTTTTCACATCTTCGTGTGTGTGCACCCAGGCAAAGGGTAACGCTTCTGAGGAATTCCTCGCCCCTCACTGCGAAGTGGCCTAGTAGAAGGATGGAGGCCGTCGGTTCCTCACCGTCTCTCTGGGCACCTGCCTTTTTTTCTTGACGTTGCACAGACAGCGTTCGAAACACTTGCGTGCTATTAAAGGCTGGCGTCCATGCGCCAACCGGGCTGCGGAATATCCTGGGATCACTGCGGAAAAGCAGAGATGAACACGCCATCAATGATGGAACCCAGAGACATCGCAACTCCACAAGTTCGATGCAACTACCAGAGGGAATGAGCTCACACGGAGTTGACACTGCTATGGCAAATATAAAACATGATGCCAGTCCTGTTCTGTCAGGACTGGTCTTACTTACTATAACAAAGCTTCGTATGAATCCACCGCCCAAGCCCTGGATTCCTCGAAGGCGCATGCCCCATGCTGCACAACATTTCATGACTTGACGAAAGGGGCATGGGGGGTGGCCACAGAAAGGTGGGGTGCTAATATCGTAGAGATGACTGGGTGGCGAATGGAGTGGGAGAGAGGGAAGCTAGGTCCGCTCGCGCCATATCTGACATCCTGCCCTTCCCTTCCATCCCTTCCCATTGCGCTCTTTTTCCTCTGTATCCGCCTACGCGTGTCGTAGCGGACATGGAGCTCCAAGGAGGACCCCATCGTGTTATCCGCAACTCGAAAAAAAGAAGCTGCGTACATTGGAGGAGGAGGAGGATGATGAGGAGAAGGAGGAGGAGCAAAAGGAAGAGGAGGAGGATGAGGAATGAGAACGATGACGCACAGCAGCAGTAGCAGGAACTGGAGTGGAAGGAAAGGGGAAGGGAGGTAGAGGAAGGGGGGGAATCGGCGAGGGACGAGGGAGGTACCCAAATCCCACCTTCTGCTGGGGTATGGTTTGGGCGCATCTGCTCTCCCGGAAACAAACACAAAACAAAGCAGTCTGTTCCCCCCCTTCGGGCGGCAGCGCTGGGGAGGGAGGGCCGAGGGAGGACAGAACAACAACATGAGTGAGGAGGGACCCCTGCCCTGTCCTACTTGAGTGCAGTGACAACGAGAGAGGAAGACAACGACAACGCGTGAGGATGAAATTTCCTTCTCCCGCTTCGGGCAGGGGGGCCAGGGAGTTGGGGCGAGGGAGGAAGAAGAAGAAACGTATGTGGCCCAATCTGGCACTTCATCTCTCGAAACGTCTCTTCGGACTCAAACGGCCGTCGATGATTCTCATCTTGGTCCGGGAACCAGAGACCGTCGTTGCCTATCGCGAGACTGTGTGGCCACTTACGCACAGACTACCGTCTCTGATCTCACTGCTGTGTATATGCTTGCCCTCAACCTCGGCGCTCAACGCAGCCTGAAACCGAGCACTGCAACGACCACGACGAACATAGCACGATCGCTCTCAGTGTTGTTGCGAAAGTCAGCTGTTCTCGAGGCGTTCATACCCATTTCACCTGGGTCGTCAAACTTTCATACGTACTGTATTCCTTGCTGGGGCCGCATTGCTTCGCTGATCGTCCTCACTGCGCTATCAGTGTACATGCTCAGCGTCACAACCATACCACCCAGCTTTCCATGCGCACTTGTCAAATCAAGCTCAAGCCTCCACTCGGGGCACACTTGCGTGACCAACTCTGGTTCGTTTTCCGAAGGCCAGAACGTGTGGCTACATACAGAACGGCTGTCTGACATTCCCGCTCTCTCAAAAGCCGCCCCAATCCCATCAGGGCAGGTCATGCATGCTAAGCTTTCCCGTGCGGTGCACGAGAAATTACAAGCCCGTTGACCCCACACGACCGAAGCATTAAGGCTAGAATCTGGCCTCATCGCTTCGCAATCCGCTTCGATGTCCGACTGGCCCAGTCGCAATGGAATCGAACGGTCTCCCGACTCTCTGGGCTCCGCCTCGACGGTCGATCTTTGATCGTTCTTGTAGAGGTCCACCTTGAAAAACTTCATGTCCTGGCTGTGGTCGTAGTGCGGGTACCCTTTGGTTTTGCACTGGCCGTATTCCACGTCCCCGAACTGTCGAACGGCTGGCACGAGCGGAAGCGGAACGCAAAACTGCTCGCACCATTCCGCGCCCTCCGTCTTGAACAGCGCGACTGTCAGCGGAGGCAAGCACGACATTGGAGTGTTATTGCCACCCACGGCGAGGACGTGAACCGTCGCAGTGCACCACAGCGCTGTCCAACGCGGGAATGACACTGTCATGCTTGGCGTCGGCCTTTTTGTGACCGCAATGTAACTGCCGCGGGCTGCGCACAAATCCAAGCTTGGCTGTTGTCTCGGGCCGAAAGACGCGACAGGATGAGCAGGATCAGCAGAACGGAAGCGGTGACGGGGGGACGAGGACATGAGGGAGACATGAAAACGATGAACTGGTGCAGTGCTTCTGCCCCCAATCGCAGGTCCAGGGGGTACGAAAAGGGGAACGAAACATCCTGCTACCGAGTGGAAGCGCGACGTATCAGGCCCATGTGAAGATCCAAGGCGAACCAGCGACGGCTTATCCCCAACGTCTTGATGAATGAGGAAACGTGCAGCAAATTCCGACAGCTGAACGTGTTGTGTGTCGGATAACCTCATTGCGACGATGAAATTTGGTGTGACACGGCGATTGCGGAAAGAGGGGCAATGGTAACCTATGACGACGCTCGGTTAAAAAAAAAGGTGCGACGCGCACGCGCGTACAGTTTTTCCCCGACGCGCCGCTGGGTCCAATCGACGGATGCATGGTGCTGGCCACGTTGCCCACGAACTCGCTTCTTGACGAGACGGCGCGGCAAGTCTGCGCGCCAGGAGGACGCGCGTATGCGCCACTAAGACAGACACGCCGGCCGGTGCTAGGACGGCAGAGCAAACGCGAGCGCACGGCCACGAAATGGCACGACCGACAATGAATGAATGAGTGAATGAATGCGAGAGCGCGTTTCACGGGCGCTTGCCTTGGGAACACTCGGCGGCGCGTTTCGAACCTGGGGGTGGCCACCCCCCCAACGCTCGGCGCCGTCGACCACAACCGGGGGGGCTCCCCTCCCCCCTCACCCCCTCCCAAAGCCCCCCCCCCCTCCTAGGGGGGGGAGTTCAAACCCGCCCCCCCTCGTGGCGCCGGCGCCAGCGCTGGTGGCGGCCAGCAGCGCCGACGGCAGATGCAGCGACGATGACCAGAGAGGGCCCAGAAGGGGGGGGGTCCAAACCCCCCCCTCTTCGGCGCCGGCGCCGGCGCTGGCGGCGGCCACCAGCGCCGACGGCGGGAACGCAGCGACGATGACCAGAGAGGGCCCAGAGGCCGCAGAGGGGAAATGCAAATCACCCTATACACCACCACCACAACAACCACCACCACCACCAACCACCACTACACCACCACCACCACCACCACCACCACCACCACCGCCAAAACCATCACCACAGCCAACCATTACCACCACCACCACCTGACCCAAAACCAAAACACGGTGGCGGGAAGACCCGGAGGCCTCACCACCACCACCACCGCCACCAAAAACCACCACACCACAACCACCACCACCGACACCACCACCACCACAACCAACACAACCCACCACCACCACCACCACAAACCAATACACCACCACCACCACCACCGAAAACGCCACCACCACTACCAAAACCCACCACCACCCACCACAACCGCCACGACCACCATCACCACCACCACAAACCACCACACCACTACCACCACCCATCACCACCACCACCGCCACCACCACCACCACCAAACTCACCACCACCACCACCACAAACCGCCACAAACCACACCACCACACCACCACCACCACCACCACCACCACCACCACCACCACCACCACCACCACAACCACCACCACCACCACCACCCCACCGACCACACCACCACCACCACCACCACCACCACCACCACCACCACCACCACAAACCACCACCACCACCACCACCACCACCACCACCACCACCACCACCACCACCACCCCACCACCACCACCACCACCACCACCACCACCACCACCACCACCACCACCACCACCACCACCACACACCACCACCCACCACCACCACCACCACCACCACCACCACCACCACCACCACACACCAGCAGCAGCAGCACCACCACCACCAACACACAGCCCACCACCACATCACAAACCACCACTCCTCCACCACCACCACCACACGGTCACCACCACCACCACCACCACCACACCACCCCCACCACCACCACCACCCCACCAACCACCACCACTACAACCACCCCACCCAACACAAACACCACGACACCACCACCACCACAACAACAACCCACCCAACACCACCATCACACCCACACACCAACCAACCACCACCGCGCCACCACCACATACCACCACCACCACCCGCCACCACCACCATCAACACCATCTCCACAACCCACCACCACCACCACCGCCAACACACACCACCACACAAACCACCACACCCACCACCATCACCACCACCACCACCACAAACCACACCACCACCACCACCACTGCCACCACCACCACAACCAGCACAACCCACCACCACCACCACAACCACCACCATCTCCACCACCAAAACTCACCAAAAACGCAACCACCACCACCACCAAAAACGCAACCACCAACACCACAACCCACCACAACCCACCACAACCACAACGACCACCATCACCACAGACCACCACCACCACCACCCACCAAACCCACCACCAACCACCCCACACCACCACCACCACCACCACCACCACCACCACCACCACCACCACGGCACACCACCACGGTCACCACCACGGTCACCACCACGGTCACCACCAACCACCACCACCACCACAACCACCACCACCACCACCACCACCCACCACCACCCACCACCACCACCACCACCAACACACACCACAACCACCACCACCACCACCACCACCACCACCACCACCACCACCCCCCCCCCCACCACCACCACCACCACCACCCACCACCACACCACCACCACCAAACCACCAACACGCCACCACCACCACCCGCCACCCCACCACCACCCGCCACCACCACCACAAACCACCACACCACCACAATCTAACCACAACCACCACACCACCCCCACCCACCACCCACCACCCACCACACCCCACCACACCCACCACCCACCACCCACCACCCACCACCCACAGCACACCACACACCACACACCACACACCACACACCACACACCACACACCACACACCACACACCACACCACCACAGCCCACCACCACCACCACCACCACCACCACGACCACCTCAGAGAGGCCCCGAGAGACTTCCAAGAGGCGCCCAGGAGGCTTCACAAATGCCCTTCGGAGGCCCCCGAGAGCCCTCCGACGAGACGCCAAGAGTCATCTATTAGGACTCTGACCCAAAACCAAGGCACGGTGGCGGAGTGTCGTCGTCGTCGTCGTCGTCGTCGTCGTCGTCGTCGTCATCGGTGTCGCCGTCGTCCGCGTCGACGCTCCCCGCCGCCGCCGCCAGCCGCCGCAAACGCCGGCGCTGGCCAAAAAATGGAAGTCGTCGTCTTCATCGACGCTCCCCGCCGCCGCCGCCAGCCGCCGCTGACGCGACGGCCCGAGGAGAGGAAGAGAGGAGAAGTAGGGGGGGGGCGGGGGGTTTGAACCCCCGACCTCTGTCACAGGAGAGGGGGGGGGGTTCGAACCCCCCCCCACTTCAATCCAAGGGGGGGGGGTGTCGGGTTCCAAACCCCCCCTTCCCCTCCAAGCGCCCACAGAACGCGCTCTTTCGAATGAATGAATGAACGAATGAATGGCTTAAGTGGGAACATGATTTAAGCATGGGGGAGGAAATCAGGCCCACCTGGCCGCCTCCTTGGCCCTGCTCCGCTGGGTGAGGCGGAGGAGGGGGAGAGGGGGGCCGCCGCACAGGCGCACACACACAAGGCCAGACAATATCCTCTCGGTGCATTATGTCGATCCACATGCGCAGGTGCCCGCTGCAGAAGCTCGAGTCGGTGTCGGTGAGGCCTCTTGCGCTCCGCGCGCCTCCCTCTCCATCTGCCTGCGCCCCTGATTACATCCTCTTGCCGCTGCTCCCTTCGAATTTTTCCTGCTCCGCCGCCTCCTCCGCCTCTGCCTGCGCCTCCTGATGCAGCTGCTGCTTGGTCCTCTTTTCCCTCCTCGCAGCCCTGCGCGTATGCTCAAAATAGAAGCAGGGACCACCTCCACCGAGAACCCATGGAAGGGGGGGGGGGTCAACTCTTGGGCGATGGCACGCCTGAGCGTCGTGCTGCACTGGGTGACGCTCGGGCGTGCCACCGCCCAGGGGTCGGCCCCCCCCCCCAGCGGGTTCTCGGTGGCGGTGGTCTCTGCTTCTCCTCTGATTTGCCTCCTCCGCAGACTCCGCCGCCCCCCTTCCTTCCTTCCTTCCGTCCGCACCGTTTGACGCCACCCCCCGGTCGGGGCGCGCGCCCGGCCGGGCCGCTCGGCGCGGGCTCTCATCGCGAGCAATGCACGCAAGACGCACTTCCCCGCGGCCGGGGGCCTGTCGGCTGGAGCCCGACGCCGGAGCGGGGGGCGCCTCACCTATAGGGTTTCCCTCCTCCTCCTCCTCCTCCTCCTCTTCCTCCTCCTTCTGTGCCACGTCTGCCCCCGCTCTCCTCCTTGCCGCCGCCCTCCTGTCCAAGCACCACGGCCGCGCCGCACGAAGGGCGGCCGCCACACCACGGGCCACGGGCCACGCCCCCCCCCCCTCCTCCCCTCCTCCCCTGTCCCTGCCTCCCCCCTCCTCCTCCCCTTCCCTCCGCTCCCCGCCCCGGGGCGGACCGGGTATGCCGGGGCGCAGCCGGGCGCGCCTCTTGTTTCGATGGGCACCTCGTCCCGCGCGACCATCTTCTGATACTTCGGGTGGAACCAGCGGTCCTGCCCTGAGGTGGCCCTCCTCCCTCCTCACGCCTCCTCCTCCTCCCCCTTCTCCTCCTCACGCCCCCTCCTCTTCCTCCTCACGCCTCCTCCTTCTTCTTCTCCTCCTCCTCCTCCTCACGCCTCCTCCTCCTCCTCCTCCTCCTCACTCCTCCTCCTCCTCCTCCTCCTCCTCCTCCTCTCCTCCTCCTCCTCCTCCTCCTCCTCCTCCTCCTCCTCCTCACGCCTGTTCCTCCCCTCACGCCTCTTCCTCCTCCTCCTCCTCCTCCTCTCCTCCTCCTCTCCTCCCTCCTCCTCCTCCTCCTCACTCCTCCTCCTCCTCCCTCCTCCTCCTCCTCCTCCTCCTCCTCTTTCCTCCTCCTCCTCCTCCTCCTCCTCCTCCTCCTCCTCCTCCTCCTCCTCCCTCCTCCTCCTCCTCCTCCTCCTCCTCCTCCTCCTCCTCCTCCTCCTCCTCCTCCTCCTCCTCACTCCTCCTCGCTCCTCCTCCTCCCTCCTCCTCCCTCCTCCTTTTCCTCCTCCTCCTCCTCCTCCTCTCCTCCTCCTCCTCCTTTCCTCCTCCTCCTCTCCTCTTCCTCTCCTCCTCCTCCTTTTCCTCCTCCTCCTCCTCTTCCTCACTCCTCACTCCTTGCTCCTCACTCCTTGCTCCTTACTCCTCCTCTTCCTCAACACTCCTACTCCTCGTTCCTCACTCCTCCTCCTTCTCGTTCCTCCTTATCCTCCTCCTCCTCCTCCTCCTGATCCGGGCGCCGCAACAACAACCGCCTCGGCAGAAATTTCGACGCGTTCGGCCTCCAGGGGGTGCTTCCCAGCTCCAGGACCGTGAAAACACGACTCGGGATGAAACGCCAGCCCGTGTGAAGGGGCCTAGGTCCCTCGGGGCGCATGCCAGGAAAAAATGCAAGGTCAGAGACGAGGCATGTGCACGGGTGGGAGGGGAGTCTGGGAGTGGGGGTGGTGCTGGATGTGCTGCCAGGGGCTGTGCTGAGCATTTTCTATGGTTATGGCAGAGGGTGAGATCCAATATTCCGTTTGGCCGAAAATTCCGACACCCTTCCTCGAGGTCTATGATGTCGGCGCCGATGGACATGTCGGAACCCAGCAAGCCGGACGCGGCCTCCCACACCGAGAACTGCATGGCGCCCTCGTCGGGGAACGCGCAGTGCGAGAACCTGGCCGCCCCCTCGAGGAAGAGGTTGGGGAGGAGAACGCTCCATGTGCGCTCCGTCTCACAGTCGCTTGGCAGCTTCATCCCGCGACGGGTGGGACTTTTCAGGGGTGGTGCGGGGAAGTCGACCAGCGACCTTCCGCCCCTCACAGCCGCCACAACCAGGAGCCAGGGAGGATGAGGAGGCGGGAGGAGGAGGAGGAGGAGGAGGAGGAGGAGGAGGAGGAGGAGGAGGAGGAGGAGGAGGAGGAGGAGGAGGAGGAGGCCTCCGCCTCCCCTCCTTCGCGTCCCCCTGCGCTCCGCTCCCGCTTCCGTCCCGTGCGCCCTCCTGCCCCTCTCCTCTTCCTCCCCCGCGCTGGGGGGGGCGTGCGGGTGGGTCAGCAGGCGGGGAAGGGCTCTCGGGCGGCTGTGTGCCTCGAGGGCGTGGTGAAGCCCATGGCAGCAGTACAGGGAAGCTGCAAAAAGTGGAAGTTGGAAAAACCGCCGACCCTGTCGGCGTGTGTGAGGGGCTTGTCCGTTCAACTCGTCATCTCCGTCATTCGTTGGTCGTCGTCTCTGTCGTCCCCTTTCCCTGCCTCCCCCCTCTCTGTTATTCGTTGGTCGTACTTGAGTCGACGGGCAGCCCCAGGGACCTCCTCAGCGCGCCAGCCAAAGCGAAATTGACTAACGTCGTAATTGAGTCGAAGGGAAGCCTCTTCCCTTCGATCCCTCCTGGGCGAAGCGAGCCCGAAACAGTAGGGATGTGGTCGCCAGGGCTGGAAAAAACAAAGGGAAACTGGCCAGGTCTAGAAAGAGTGGAAGGGCTGGCCCCAATCACTTTTTCCAACTTCCATGTAGTGCAGTTGGCGGCAAGTGACACAATATACAATGACGAGAAGTATACCCACAAGAACAGAGAAATTAGGGCTACACCTTGAACTGATCTCGGACACCCGCCACCGAACCGCGAGGTATCCAATGGCGTCTCCACATGTCCCTAGGGATCCTCACTGGCGAATTTCGTGATGCTGTGAGATTATATTTGAGGGCCCCAGGTCCCGGGCTCCCGCAATTCTGGTGCACCCTCGGCCGCCCCCCCGCGTGAACTAAGACTTCCTGAGAGCGTAGCTGGGAATGAACGCTTCTCACGTGGCGGTTTCTGAAAACCCTGACCCCCCCTAAAACTGCAACCTCTTGGATAACTTATTTTTGTTTCCGCTGGCTTCGCCAGCGAAGCCGTCCCCGATTTATTGCCGCCGAGGAAGATGTGTTAACTCCTTCGATCCTCGAAAGCGAGGCCCGGGCCCTGGGGGCGGCGAGTTTATTTTTGGCTGTGGGACGACGAGCGCATGGGGACGACGAGCGCACGAACACACGAACACAGACACACACGGACATACACACAAACACCCACACACCCACACACGCACCCACACACCCACACACCCTCACGCCCACCCACACACACACACACACCCACACACACAACATACAAAACATACACAGCACACACAATACAAACACACGCACACGCTCACGGATACACGCACGCACAAACGCACACGCACACACACACACGCGCACACACACACGCGCACACACGCACGCACGCACACACACATACACACGCACGCACGCGCAAACGCACACAAGCACGCACACGCGCGCACACCCGCACCCACACACGCCCACACAGCCACACACCCAAACAAACACAACACACAGACACATACACACATACACACAAACACAAACACACACACAAACCTGCACAATCACGGACACAACACACAAACAACAACATGCACACAGACACACTCACAACTATCCTCACAAGCACATGCCCACAAACACATACACACATACACACAAACACATGCACAGGCACACAACCACACCAACACACAACCATACAACCACACTCGCAGACACACAACACACACAACCACACAACACATAGCAACACACCCAACCACACAGACACTTAGCCACAAACCACACACACAACCACACCCCCACACACCCAACCGAATCCAATCACACCCACACACGCATACAAGCACACACGCAACCACACAACCCATGCACACACGAACACACACACGCACACACAAACACACACAAACACACACACAACACACAAACACCCAACCACACACGACCATACACAACCACGCACAATCACACACAACCGCACACAACCACACAAACATTCAAGCTCAGCAACGCATACACACAGGAACACAGACACACACACACATAAACACATACACACAGACACACGCACAGAAACGCGTAAACGCGTGAACACAGACGCACACAACACATAACATCATACCAACACATCCACACATCCACACGCGCACACATTCACACATACACGCGTACACACATCACGCAACACGCATGCCTACATGCGCACACGCGCGCATGCGAACACAAACACACACCCACACACTCACACACTCCCGTACAACGCCCCCCCCACCCACCCACACACACACACACACACACATGCGATTCCAAACGCACACGCAGGGCTCAACACGCGTACGTGGGCGGATTCCACATACATAGGGGCGGTTGCCCCTGTTGCAAGCAGGGGCTGTTTGGGGCCCGCGCGCCAGCGCCGATGCTTATTTTCAAAGGGCGGAGGAGGAGGAAGAGAAGGAGGAGGAGGAGGAGGAGGAGGAGGAGGAGGAGGAGGAGGAGGAAGAGGAGGAGGAGGAGAGATGATTCTTCGACCCCTGCCCCCAGTACAACGATGTAGTACCGAAATCGGCGTTGGTAGTACTGTTGCTGTCGGCAGGGAGGGGCTTGTGCCGATCAGGAGGCGCTTTGGATGGGGGTGGCCTGGAGCGAAGCGAAGATGGAGGATGGGGGAGGATGAGTGGGCAAGAGAGGAGAGCAGAAGCAGCGGTAGAAGAAGGAATCAGGGAGAAGCTGGGGGAACAAAAAGCATGAAGGGGGAAGCGGGCCAACAACGGAAGACCCAAAGTCTGTAGTGCGGGGCAAAGACCTCGTAGTACGGAGCCACGGACTTCAAAAACCCGGGACTCTTGCGAACAACACCCCGTAGTACGGATACTGGACGGACAGACAGAGCTTTGTCCCAAGATCTTCGGGGGAAAATCAGACCTTTCCTGGGGCGAGCTACGAAAGATGCATCTCCGCCTTCCCGCGCGCTGCGAGGAAGAAACAACACCGTCGATCGAAACACAAACTGGGAATGAGTCTACCGACCCCCGACTGGGAGTCCAAGGGCGCGCCGCTGTCATGCGCAGCGCAAGCTCGTACCAGACCGTACGCGTGAACATCCTGAAATGACTTCTGGTCGTTGTGCTGGGGGCAGGGGTTGAAGTTTTTCACCAAACGAAACAACGACACATGACAACATCTTTCGCATTGCTGTGCCATCGCGGGCCTGTGGAGGCCTCGGAGGACGCCTGGACGCCTCAAGGGACCCCTGGAAGTGGGCATGGACACTTTTGCCCTTCCAGCAGAACGGGAAGGCCTCGCTCTGCAGCGTGGAGCATGTGCAAGGGCACAAGTGACAAATCGCTGGCTTCGCCCATTGGTTGCCTCACGTATCAGACCTGCGTGTCCCAAATACTTATTACCTCGCTTGTTTCTCCGCTGTGCGAAAGCGGGCGTTCGTCGGGACTGCCATTCGGGCACGGGCATGGACCCGGGCAATGCCACAGGGGGTCGGGGGATCGCCACCGCACACCCTTCCATATACACCCAAAACGCCCAAAAACGTCCAGAAACCTTGTCGATCCTCGAATCTCGATCATCCCTTCTCCTCCTCCTCCTCCTCCTCCTCCTCCTCCACCTCCTTCTCCTCCCCCTCGTCAACCCTCAATCATCAGGAAGGAGGAAGTGGCATCCGCCCTGCCACTCCCTGATGGACTGCGGTATCCTACCGTACGGACCCCCTGGGAATGGACGGCGAGCCTTGGGCCCGCATCTGTGCTGGGCTGCGTGCGCGGCCTGTGCGCAATCGTACCGACCAGGTGTGTTCAAGCAAGCGCCGCGTCTGGATCGTCTCCTTCCCGTGCGGGGCGCATGCACGCTCCGTCGACGTCTGCCATCCCCGATCCACGCGATGCTGTGCCTAGGCATGATGCGATGCAGGCCCGAGAGGATATCAATGCCGCCTGCAGCCGGCAACCGCCCATCACTGAACGGCACCACGCTCGCGCGCGCCCGCGCCCCGCAGGCGGGACGCGAGGCTGGGCAGCACGAGCGAGGCCTCTGAGGCCCCCACGTGTGCAGCGTGTTGAATTTCGGGTGCAGCGTGTGTGTTCTCGTGACGCCGTCGTCGGCGTGGACGAAGGCGTCGCTCTGGAGCGAAATCCTGCTGCGCACCTGCCCCCCGCGCGGCACGCGAGGCGACAAAGCGCACCGGTGTGACTTGAGACAGAAGGCGCGGTCGCCCGCCTTTCCTACTGCGGGGGTCCAGCAAACTACGTCACCGAACTTCGCGCAATCGCGCCAGCCCCTTGCAGAAGGACAACCGGTCTGCCCCAGGCCGCGACGCGCTAAGCGCGATTCTCGACGCGCACTTCGGGGGTGGCCTGCTTGGATAACGGCTGGGGTTGCCAAGGGGGTGCCATGGTGGGTTATTGCCCCAACTGTGCTTGCATTTAGATGCTCCACATTGTTCCACATGAGCCAGGCCTGTCAGTCGGTCTGGCGGCTGCGTTGCCGCCGTCGCCGCCCCGTGGCCGCCTCGTCGCCGCCCACATAAATTCTTTTCTCAGGAAGAAACAAATCTGATCTACCCCCCCCTCCCCGGACTTGTCGGCACCCCGTGGGGATGTGCAAATCACATACGATTCAGACCCATTGCTATTTTTGAATATGAACTCATCTCATCCCAGCCAAGCTGGTATCGACTTCCCCCTCATCCATGTCAGATAATCCCATGCGCGCGCATTCGATTTTCAAACATTATAAGATACCCGATGACCTTTGCAACACGTGGGACGACATGCGCACGCGTCGCGCGCGCATGCCTGCATTTTTCAAAAACCATAGTTTTCGCCCGGGCTTCAAAATCCAATGCCCCGAAAATGTGTACCACACAGGGTGTTACACCTGTGGTGCATTTCTGTGAACACTACAACATTTTTCCACATGTTTTTGACATGTGACCAAATGGGTCTCTCGCGCACACAATCAAAACCATTTGAACGCCATTGCGCGCGTGCTGGGGGGAGGGGCGCGATCCCTGTCAAATAATATTGCGCGGGCCTCGGCCGCAGGCGCCTGTCGAAATCCGTGCACAACCCTCATAAACCGACACGTGGATACCATCATCGTCATCTGCGTGGTCAACATGGGTTCCGTCTTTGGCCTGGCCATCGTCGTCGGTGATCGTCGTCAGCAACATCGCTACTATCATCCTCGTGTTCGCCGTTGTCGACGTCGCCATGATACTGCGCCCGCCCGAATCATCGACTTGCACTAGAGTGCCCGCGCGCCACCGTGGCCTGCCACGCGCGCTGGGAAGTACCCAACGGCCAGCGCCACCGCGGCCGTGTCGGTCGCGCCAGACAAGTTGGCCAGTTTGCGCGCGAGCCTGCAACGCGGCCGCAGCGATGCGCCAGCCAGCGCCAAGCAGTCATCGCAATCGCCCCCGCATGGGTTTTGCAAACCAAGCTGCGGGTGGGTGGGTGGGTGGGATGATTGCGCGAGCAATAGACCTGACAACTTCAAGTTCGACAAAGTGAATAACACCACGTAGATTGCACCGCATCGTTTGCACCACACAAACTGCACTACGTACGTTCCACCACATACGTTGTACCAAATACATTGCACCACGTAGATTGAACTACGCAGCTGATGCCACATACGTTGTACCAACGAGGATGCACCACGTAGTTTGCGCCACACATGCTGCACCACATAATTTTCACATCATGTATATGTATTGCACACCATACTTGTTTATCATATCGATTGCACCACGTAGGTTGTTCCACATAGAGTGTACCACGTAAATTGCATTACATATACATGCATATATATACATATATGTATATGTATTGATACATACGTACGTACATACATACATACATACATACTCACATACATACATACATGTGTATATATATACATATATACTAGAACCACGCGCGCTTCGCGCGCGCTTAGGTTCTAGCTGCGCCCATGGGACTCGCATCAGAAGTTGCGAATGTCCCAGTCAGAGATGCAAGGGCCAATTGTGCCGGAAGTTATTGCTCGATGTCCACTCCACACTTACAGTTCATCACGCTTCTTCCAGTCAGTATACAGGTATGCATATGTGGGCACGCATGTGCATACGTGTAGGGTGGCATTGGGCGAGAACGGCCGTCACGCATTTGGCTTTTTCTTCTCCTCCTCGCGGCGAGCGCCAGGAGCGCCGCAGATGCCGCTGGGGGCCAACTGTCCCCTTCACGCACGGCGGCCCCCCGTCCGGGTCGCCCGGGTGGGCCCCGGCCCTCGCGGGCATCCCCCGTCGAGCTCGAAGGCGCGCGCCAGCGCCCAGCTGCCGAGCGCGCACAGCGCCTCGCAGTCCTCCAGCAGCCGCGGCCTGCGGGGTGGGGAGGCGGGCCTCCTCGTCCTCCTCCTCCCCCTCGCGCATTCTCGCCTCGTGATAATAACGACGGGAGGTTTCTAGTGACTATGGGCTCCAGGGGAGCCTCGACGGCTCCCGCATCTGCGAAAACTCGACTCAAGATGGGGGACTGATCTCGGGGGGGGTCTTCGGACTTTGGAGGCCCGGCGTTGTGGGCGCATAGGGCGACGTCGGAAGTCGGGGCAAGGGGCCCGCGTCCTCGCCGTTTGATTTGTACTTTTGGCCGCGCCACCACGATCGCGTCAGGCGGGATCGCCTGGAAGACAGGGGCGCGCCTCAATAAGAACTTCCTACATGCGACAAAGCGGGGGTGGGCGGCGGCGGGTTGAAGAGGATCGAACTTGCATGGGTGACGGGGGGATTATAGGCGACAGGGGGACAATATGGTTACAAAGATTTGGGCGCTCGTCCGCTTGAAGGGGCGCTTCCGCGCAGCCAAATCTCGTCGTCGGCCTCGAGGCCGGCGCGCGAGCGACTCTTTGCGCCCAGTCCGCGGGCTGACACAGAGAAAGAAAGAGCGTCGGAGAGGTGTGTGCAGAAAGGGGGGAGGAGAGAAAATGAGTGTGAGAAAGAGAGAGAGAGAGAGAGAGAGAGAGAGAGAGAGAGAGAGAGAGAGAGAGAGAGAGAGAGAGAGAGAGAGAGAGAGAGAGAGAGAGAGAGAGAGAGGGAGAGAGAGCATATATATATATATTTATATATATATATAGAGAGAGAGAGAGAGAGAGAGAGAGAGAGAGAGAGAGAGAGAGAGAGAGAGAGAGAGAGAGAGAGAGAGAGAGAGAGAGAGATGAGAAGAGAGAGAGAGAGAGAGAGAGAGAGAGATCGCGGGAGGGGGGCAGAGAGACAGGGAGAGAGAAGAGAGAGAGAGAGAGAGAGAGAGGAGAGAGAGAGAGAGAGAGAAGAGAGAGAAAGAGAGAGAGAGAGAGAGAGAGAGAGAGAGAGAGAGAGAGAGAGAGAGAGAGAGAGAGAGAGAGAGAGAGAGAGAGAGAGAGAGAGAGAGAGAGAGAGAGAGAGAGAGAGAGAGAGAGAGAGAGAGAGAGAGAGAGAAAGAGAGAGAGACAGAGAGAGAGAGTGAAACTTGTGGAAAAAGCAGCGCGCGCAAGACAGGGGGGTGAGTGATATAGGAGAATGGCGGGAGTCGAAGAAAGCGGTTACCAGGCGAGCGTGTGCCGAGAGCCCGCGGACGAGAAAAACACGGCGCCCGCGACGATTGCGCGGGGACTTCCTGCACGTCTTGCGCAGCGGAAGGTCGCCGTTTAAAAAACAGAAGTTGTCGCCTCGTCTGGGGCGCGGTGGCCAAGCCTAGAGGGGCCCTAGAGGAGGAGCACTGGAGGTACGGTTCGTGTTGCGGGAAGGCTGTGGGGCATGTCATGGATGACTCCGCTCCGATTAGATACCCCCCCCCCCCCTCAGACATCGGACTCAAAGGTTGCATCCAAGGTTTCGGTCTCCGCCAGGGCGCAGTGTGAGCCCAATGGCGCCCCGAAATGTTCACGCAGGGCTTTCGCGCACTGAGTTTCGAAAGCCCCCTGACTCGCTCGCCAGATGCTCCGAAGCAGGCCCGGCCTGCTCTCGCCGGGGCCACCTCACTCCTACTCCGTCAGCGGCAGGCACCGAGGAGCCCCACACATTCAGTGATAAGGGAACGTCGGCCACCTTTCCGTCCGGCATTTTGCGCTGGCGGGTCGCCTCGGCGCGCGTGAGGAGATGCGCGCCGCCTACTTCGATGGTCGGGCGCTTCGCGTGCGCGTGCCACAGCGTGAGGGGGAACTTCTGGCCGCCGTGCATCAAGATGGTGACGGGGCGCCTCCACTGCTGCGCTTTCGCCTGACTGGGTCGAAATCCTCGGGGCCCGCTCTGGCTCGAGGCCGCTCTTCTCTTGAGTGGGGAAGGGCAATGGGGCCCAGGGGCGGGGGGTTCGCCCTCGAACGGCCCCGGAGGCCCCAAGCCCAACGGTCGAACGCGTCAGGGAGAGTCCGAAGTTGCACCTCCGACGGGCCTCTTTCCCGATGCTCAGGACCCTTGCGACCGCGTTGATGATCTTCGTGCCCTTGAAGCTCTCCGCGAGGTCCGTCGGGTGGATCACCCTTGACAAGGGCGCCTCGTAATGGCACTTGAAGGGGGCGGTTCCTGGGGGCGTTCGGATGGCGAGGGCGGTTTTTGCACGCCTGGGGCGGGGAAGAGGTGGCTGTCAGCGGTATTCCTTGGCCGCCGGTCTACGTCGACCTGCTTGTCTGAGCGAGCCCCATCGGGGCGATCTCGCGGGCGGGCTAGGATTGCAGGGGGCGCCGGAGGTGGTCGGGGGCCCCTCCCCTGGTATCCTGTCACCGAGCACTTCGGGCGGTCCGCCGTCCCTGAATCGTCGAAGGCCCACTCGTAGTCGCAGCGGAGCGCTGTCGTCTGGGGGTCCGACAGGAGAACCTCGAACGGAGGAGGCCCGATGAAGTCCTTTGCAGGGAGCCGAGCAGCACTGGGAAACGCGAAGCTCAAGTACTCCTGGGTCGCGATGGTTGCCTGGCGCAGGAGGAGTCCTCGCATTGTGTCTTGGCGCAATTTGTCTTGGTTGCGGACTACCCAGTCGAGTCGCACAGCTTCCACCTTCGCGTAGGCGTCGCAAGTGTATTACTGGAAAAGGCGGCCAGTCGAGTGCGGCATCTCGACCGCGTCAGTATCGTGCGGATGCCTCTGCATGAGCCGGTGGGCGTAAAACGTAGCCATCGAGATTTTCGTCTGCGGGGTGCCGCCGCCGCCTCGTGCATGGAGAGCGGTCGACTATCCCAGCGTGCCTTCGACATGCGCCAGAGGGTACGTTAGGGGGTCCACGTGTTCCGAGAGGTAGGACAACTCGCGCGTCTGGCCCTGGCCCTCTGCGCTGGGACGTTCGAACGCGGAGATGAAGTTCGGGGGCAGGGAACCTTCCCCGGCGATTGCGACGGCGACTTCGGCAGCGCTGGGGGCGTTGTAACGCCGAGGGTCTTTCTCGATGCCGCCCGAGAATCGGAGCACATGCTCAGGAGCAGCGTCGCCATGGGCAGTTCGGCTTGTTTGGACGACGTCGTGCATGTGCTTGAATTTTGCGGAATATGGGTTTCGTGGTCGCATGGCCGCGCTGGCTTGGTCGAGGGGGCCGCGCTCAGGGGGCGTGATGGGCACGTCGTGCGCCAACATGTCCAACAACTGTCGCAGGACTGAGGCGTCGAGGGTGGGAAACAAGTTTGCCCTGAGTTGAGATGCTTGTTGGGGGTCGTAGATGTAGAGCTGGGCAAACTTGGGTGCTGCGGAGGAAGGCGGGTGCAGTGTGCCTGTTGCGCGGTAGGCTCGTCCGTGCAGGATGAACACGGGTGGGCCTCTGGAGTTCCCGGGGGCACGGGGGCGATCGTCTGTTCCGGTGTACTTGTCGTTGACGGAAGCAAAACTGAGGGCGCAGTTGTACGACCTATGTGTGCCGTGAAGTCTGCGTGGGCGGAACCGGGTCTCAGGAGCTCGGCCAGCGGCGACGGCGCAGGTGGGGGAAGAGGAATGTCTGCGACCTTTCCCAGGTGGCAGCAGCGTGTGAAATACCTGCCAGGGCGGGGCCCATTGGGGGGCGCTTGCAGACGTTCGTTTTGAAAGTGCAGCGCCCCGCAGAATGAACAGGGATGCTCGAAATGGCCCGTGGGCGACAGAGCGATGCGTCGTACTTTTCGGGGCCTCCAGTCGCCCAGGGAACACCAGCCAGCTCGGTGCCCGATGCGGGCTCCAGCATTCACGCGACGCGTAGGTTCGTCGAACCAGAAACGGTGGATCTTGCGGGCGTGGCGAGCGCCTTTTCCTTTGAGGCGGGCGTGGGCAGCAGGGCAGCCGCGCCAGGATGCACAGCGCGGCGGCGACTGTTGCTCTTGGCGGTGGGCTCGGACGAGGCGAGCGACCTCTTGGCGCAGGAGTGTGGCGATGGTTCTGACGCGCGCAGGCTCGCAGGGTGCTTCAGAGGAAACCCGATCTTTGCTATTTGTTTCCGCTGGCAAGCAGGTGACGCGCTGGCGACAGAGGCCGCGCGGGTGGAAAGCTTTTGGCAGGGTAGTGCGGCAGCCAGGGAACGCACGTCGGGGTTGGCGGCGCTTTTCGCACGTACCGCTGTTTCCGGGCAGAGCTCGGCGTACTCCTTTTGCTGGGGGGTTGGCGCACTTCGTCCCCGACCGCCCATTGCAAGGCGGGCCCGCTGTTCGGCGCGATTGGCATTGCGTCTTTGTACTGTCGGACCCCACTCGCAAGGTGCATCCGGGGCGGAAGTGCACGCAGGGAGGACCACGAGAAGTGCAAGCCTTACAAGTGAGAGCCGAGCTGCGACTGTCGACGGTTTGGTTGCATCCAAAGGCTGCGTTATCACACATGCGAGTCGCTCTCGGGTTGCGAACCGATTGTGCTTGAGGCCCTTGTCGCATGCACTTCGAACGCAAGCCATCGGTGCCGGGGGTGGAGCGGCCGGGGCGCCCGTGTGTAGTGCAGGGGAAGGACGACGTGAGACGCAGACAGCGCCTCGAGTCACCGACGCCATGGACTACATTGGAGCAGGAGGGAGTGGTGCAGATGTTCAGCGCAGGAGGGGGTTCGCATACGAAGCAGAAAGGGCTGCGGGAAGTCTTCGCGCGGAAGTTGCGCGTCACTGTTTGGCATGGGGCTAGGCCAAGGGTGCGCATGGTGCATTTGGGGCAGGACGCGTGGGAAGGCACATGCATGAGTTGTTGGGAACAGCGGGGCGTGGTGCAGGACATGGGGCTGGATGCGGCAAGGAGAGTCATCGGCAATTGAACTGGGCGGTTGCGATGCTCCAGGCCCGGGCTGAGCATGGCACATGCTGCATGAGTCCGGTGTTTGCCCAGAGCCACGGCGACGAAAGCACAGGGAACATGGGCGTGCGTTTTGCAGGCAGTCGGGGCACAAGTGCTGGCCCTCCCCGCGTTTTACCAAATTGGGGCATCCAGTTGCCGAGCATGTTTTGGGATTGGCGGGGTCATGGAGGCACCTGCGGGCAGCCGTGGACGTGCAGGGGGGATGCGTTTGGCCAAGGCTCTTTTTCGCGGCAGCTGTGCAAGGGATGAAGGATGAGCGGCCGAGGGGCGCAAATCGGCATGGGAGATGACCAGCGGAGCACGCGTGGCATTTTCCTGCAGTTCGTTTCGTGGACAGTTCGTGGCAGCCGAGTCTGTGATTCGAACATCTCGCCCAGCCTCTGCGCACGTCGTGGCAGGGGTCGGCGTAGTGGAAAGTGAAAAACTTCGGCACCGCGGATTTACCGAAGGGAGGCGCGGCCGGCGAAGTGCATCGGTCATGCTCGCAGAGGGGGCGGGCAGTGCAGGAGGAGCAGACTGGCAGTCGGCCTCTGGTGGATGTGCTTGACTTCTTCGGTCGAGATTTGAGGTGACTGCACGTGGGGAAGCTCGCGCAGGCATCCCGGGGACGAGTGGAGACCTCCGGCATGGACACAATGAACTCTCAGGCGAAGTCAACGCGCCTGAAGCGGCGCTCGTCCCAATCATCATCTTCCTCCTCCTCCTCCGCCTCCTCCTCTTGCAAAAGCAACCGATCGAAGAGCATCTGAATGTCAAATGCACGAAGAATGAACGAATAGTCCACGACGACGACGAGGACGACGATTAAGACAGCAAATACAGCCGGCGTCCATGCGAGAGCGCCCGGACCACATTCCAGAGACCATCAATCATTAGTCTCTACAAGTGAGCATTCGATCACGAAGACGACGACGGCGGCGGCGGTGGACGGCCATGCTGCCTTTGCGGCACGTGGGCTGCGGCGCCGCAGCGGCTGGGCCGCCGCACGAGCGGAGACGGCCGCTGCGAATCGCGGGTAGCGGCCAGCGCTCGCCGCGGTGCTCGCACGGGGGCCGGAGGGCCGCCGCGACCAGGCTCGCAGAGGAAGTGGCCGCAGCACGACACGGAGGGAACGGTCGCCGGTGACGGGGGCAGCAGGGGAAACCAGGCGACAGAGGCGGAGGAGGGACAGGCAGGAGAGAGGGAAGCGAACGAGGAAGGCAGCAAGGAAGGAGCGGTGGGAGACGCATCGTCCCCCGATGTCGTCGACTGGACAGCAGAAGCTGTCCCGGAGGCGCATGGGATTCCTCGTGGTGAGTCTCTCAGGGGCCTCCTGGAAGCAGATCCGAAGCCTCTTGTGACCCGTGTGTGTGCCTGTTCGAAGTTGGTTTAGGGCATCTTGGGAGTCTCTTGGGGGCTTCCTGGCGGCTTCTTGGGGGTCTCTTGGAGTGTCCTGGGCGCCTCCTGGGGGCCGCTTGGGGCCTCCTGGGAGCCTCTTGGAGCCGAAGGCTCGACAAGTCCGCGAAGATCCCGCGTCAGGACCCCTTCTTGGAGCCGTCTTGGGGCCGTCTTGGGCCGTCATGGGGGCATCGTGGGCCGTCTTGGGGCCGTCTTGGGCCGTCTTGGGGCCGTCTTGGGGCCGTCTCAGGCCGTCTTGGGGCGGTCTTGGGGGCCTCTTGGGCGGTCTTGGAGCGTCCGATCTCCGAAAAGGCGAGAACACAAAAAACCTTCAAAAACAATTGAAAATCAATGTTTTTTGCCTCTTGGGACCCTCTTGGGAAGGCCTCTTGGAGACCGCTAGCCGCGTTTTGGAGGCCACTGAAGCCGTCTTGGGATCATCGTGGGCGTCTTGGAACGATCTTTGGGCGTCTCGGGGCCCTCTGGGACCACTTGGGGGCCTCCTCGGCCTTCTTGGGGCCGTCTCGGAGCCCCTGGGGACGCCGCCCGGGGAGGGACCCACGCATATACAAGGGAGGTTCCGGCCCGGGGCGCGGGGGCCGGGATCTCCCATATATGTAAATGTATGTATGTATGTATGTATGTGTATATATATATGTATATATATATATATATATATATATATATATATATATATATATAATATATATATATGTGTTATATATATATATATATATATATATAATATATATATATATGTTGTACCACCTGTTTGGCACCGTACCTATTGCATCATATATATATATATATATATATATATATATATATATATATATATATATGCGCGCAACATCGACTGCACAACATTGAATGTACTATACAAATTGCACCACCTAGATTGCTTGGCGTAGATTGCTCTCATATGTTGCACCACATGGAGCTCTAAAAACACATTGTTCTGGGTCCACATTGGCTAAATATACCGGGCCCAACCTGGCTTATACATGGGCTGCAAATGCCCTACGCGGCTTACAGAAGCCAGAGGTCAGGGCCTCGTGGGCGGGTTTCAGCCACATGGGGCAACAGTAACCCACTTGCAAGCGAGGGCATGCCAGATGCAACCCACACTCGCACCCACTTAGATTCTCCTGTCCCCTCAGCAGCCTTGGTGGTGATCAAACGTAGGCAGGGCTGCCAAACACCGCGGGCTTCCTGTGCCTCTCCCAGAGTGCGCCGTGGCCGGGACCCCGAGGCGGCTCTGGCCGTGGCTACGAGGATGGAGGTCACCGAAGGTGGGCACGCGGCAACGGCGAACCCTGTCCTCTGACGCCGCACCCGGTCTGGTGACGGGGGCCCTGCGGGGATCTCGGCCCCTTCCTTGAAGATGCATCGGCGATGCATGGGCGATGTCGGTGATGCATCGCCGACGTCGGCGTGAAGAAAATCGGGCTACACATCGAGCGGCAGCGCCGATGCGTCGGCGATGCGCCCTGCCTCCTTGAACCCCATATGTCCGAGGGTATGAACTTTTTCAATCCGGGCGATTTTCCCAGAAGCGTTACTGGGCCCTGGGACCATGAGGAGAGGATCCGGGACGATCAACCACCCCTGGCCGTGTGTTGCTAAAAGTCGGAGGTTGGGGGGTGAAATCGCGATGGAACGGAGAGCCCCCCACCAGGAAATCGGTTTCGGTTTCGTGTTTGTGTCGTGCGGGCGGGCGAGGCGAAGCTAAGTAGGCGCACGACAGGAATGATGCCGCCGTGGCGAGGGGCCGTGGATTCGTCTGACCGCCCCGTCCCCAGGGTGCTCCGCCGGTGGTGCGGGGGTGCCCCGTCGGTGGTGCGGGGGTGCTCCGCTGGTGGTGCGAGGGTGCCCCGTCGGTGGTGCGGGGGTGCCCCGTCTGTGGCGGGGGGTGCCCCGTCGGTGACGTGATACTGAGATCGATAGTGAGATCGATCGTGAGATCAATAGTGATATCGATCGTGAAAGCAATAGTGAGATCGATCGGGAGATCTGCGGTGACATCGATTGTGATACCGATGCCCCGTCGGTGGCTGGGGGTGCCCCGTCGGTGGAGCGACAATGATACCGATAGTGAGATCGATTATGAAATCTATAGTGATATCAATCGTGAGGTCAATAGTGATATCGACCGTGGAATTTGTATGTGAAATCGATTGTGATATCGATAGTGAGATCGGTTGTGGGACCGATTCTGAGATCAATGGTGAGATCGATAGTGGAATCCACAGGGAGATTAACAGAGACATTTAGACTTCGATAACGAGATCTATCGTGAGATCGACATAGGGGTCGATGGTGGGATCTCGTGTGAGGTCGTTTGTGACATCGATTGTGAAGTTTGTGCGTCTACCGTGGGAGCGATGGGAAGTCGACGAAGACATCGAGGCCGCTCGAGCGAGCATCCCAAGCATTGCAGTCAACGCGGCGATGGCACAATCAGCTCCACCGCCGCTTCGTGATGTCAGCGGGTGACGCGTGCCTGCCTCCGCGTGCCCCCTTGCCGCCAGGCTCTGCCAGCGGGGTGCTCCACATGGTGGGTCGCGGAAGCAGGTGCAGCGGTTGAAGTACGGCGAGGGCTCCAGAGCGGCGTTCGTGGAACTCTCCCCTGCCTGTGCGTTGCACTTGCAGCATTTGCGGCCCGCGCGGATCACGGCTGTGTCGCCTTCACTACAATCGCCAGTATGCATTCTCAACGTCAACATCATCGTGCTATCGTCGCTGTCTCGTCGCCATCAAAATCATCGAAGCTGTCGTCAGTTGGTGCTCCCTCCCCCCCCAAACCTCCTTCTCACCCGAAGGGTGGTCGTACAGGCACCCCTGGCCCAGCGTGCCCCCAGGATTTCCAGGGAGGCCCCCACGGCCTCCGGAGCACCCCCCACGAGGCCACGAGGGCCTCAGGAACTCCGAAGGTGAGCGAAAAGCTGGGGGCACCCTGGGGGCCAAGGGCACCTTCAACAGCCCCCGACCCGGGGGAGGGGCCGGGCCCTCCAGGGGCCGCGCGCGGGAACAACCACACCGACGGGTGTCGGGGCCGCTGGCCGCGCGCCACGCGGGCTGTCCATCCCGAGCCGTCGTCTTGTGGACGGTCCGGGGGCCAGGAGAAGGCCCCCCAAGGAGGCCGAAGACATCAAGCAGAGCAGGCCGTCGCTGTTTCCTTCGTGCGCCGCCCACCGGAGACTTCCGCCCTGACCGTGGGCCGAGCCGGGGCAGCGCCGAATCGGGCCATCGGGTTGAATCGGAATGCGCGCCGGATCGGGCTGCATCGGCACGGCGTCGAACTCGAACCGGATCGGCTGCACCAGTAATCACGCACGACAACGCCATGCGAACATCGGCAGGATCGTCGGACCGAAGTGGAAACCGAGTCGATCGGCAGGATCTATTGGGTTCGATCGATCGGATCGATCGGGCAAGATCGATCGGATCGATTATGTAGAGAAGTTTTGGTCACATACTATCTTTTGTTCTTGTTGTGATCGGAGCTGTTTTTGTTAAACACAAGCGGATATATATATATATATATATATGCACACATATTTATTCCATTCTTGGGGGACGGATCCTGGCTTCAGTGCTAAAGGAAGATCGAGAGGGAGATCTTTCGCAATTCTTGGCGTCCAGGAGCCGTTTCTGTGCCCCAGGACCATCAGACAACACGCCGAGACGAAATGCGGTCGAGATCGGAGGTCCGCGCGGATTTCTCGGATCGGCGTTTGACCCTCTCCCTCGCCAGGGGGGCCAAGCACCGAGCCAAGAAATCCGTGCGGACCTCCCGCAGTTTAAGTTTATGCTGTCCAAAGACATTGACCCTCTCCTCCTCCTGATCCTCCTCGTCCTCCTCCTCCTCCTCCCTCCTCCCTCCTCCTCCTCCTCCTCCTCCGCCCTTTCATCCTCCTCCTCCGTTTCCTCCTCCTCCTCCTCCTCCTCTTCTTTCCTCCTCCTCCTCCTCCTGCTCCTCCTCCTCCTCCTCCTCCTCCTCCTCCTCCTACACTTTCCTCTCTCCTCTCTCCTCCTCATCTTCCTCCTCCTCCTACTACTTCTTGCCCTCTTCTTCTCCTCGTGCTCATCCTCCACCCCCTCGCCCTCCCAATCTGGGCGTTTATCGTTGATTTCGGCATCTGGTCAGCATCTGGGGAACGCTACTGGGCCCAAGGACCATCAAACATGGACCCGCGACAAGCAACTGCCCCCAAGGAAGAGGTCGGGACCTCCGGTGCCGCGGACGAAACAAAATCTCGTCAGATGTCTAGGAATGTGTTCCAAAACTGACAGCGAAGCGGCCGCTGTTGGGCAGGCGGCGTGCTATCTCAAGCGGGCAATTTCCGCGGTGACGCCAGCAACGAATCCTGTCAATCGTCGTTCCAATTCTTCCCGCGACCATTTCGACCGTACCGAACAGCGCAGTTGTCTTTCAGGTAACCTCGGGAGGTCTTTAGTTGTTGGTCCCCCCCTGTTTCTCCTGGCGGGGAACAAACTCGCCCTCCTCCTCTTGCTCCCGCTCCTCCTCCTCCTCCTCTTCCTCCTCCTCCTCCTCCTCATGCCCCACTCCTCCTCCTTCTGCTCCTGCCCCTGCCCCTCCTCCTGCTCCTCCTCGTGGTCGTTATCGTAGCCGTCGTCGTCGTCGCCGCGGCGGAGATTACTTTCCATCTATTTTGGGCGGGCTGGATATTGTGGTGTGTTTCTTTCTCCCAAGGAAGAACCCATTGTGGGCAACCCTACACGCGAGAGGATGTGTGCATCTTCTCATGAGGATTGAAATGTGAATTAGCGGTTGTGGTTGTAGTCGTGATTGTAGTCGTGGTTGTAATCGGGATTGTAGTCGCGATTTTAATCGTACTCGTCGTCGTGGTTGAAATCGCTTTCGTAGTCGTAATCGTAGTCTTAGTCGTAATCGTCGTCGTCGTCGTCGTCGCGGCGGAGATTATTTATCCTCTATTTTTGGGCGGGCTGGATAATGTTGGGGGTTTGTTCTGCCAGGGAATGATGCTCCCTAGGCTGTCCTGCACGACAGAAGATTTTTGACCACGTTTGTAAGAAGATTGCATGACAGATCGACACATTCTTCGCCGAAAGCGTTACTCACAATCTCCTCCTTCATCTCGTCGCCGGTGCCGCGGAGAAATAACTATTTGCCACTATTGGTGGGACCCCAGTCCGGCAAAATAAGGCCGCCGACAATATGATATGTTTCCGCTCATGGGGAGGGGTTCTAAAGACTTAATCTCGGTTGCCCCTTGATCTGCGTTCGGATGATTCTGAAATTCTGGGGAGCGCTCGCTGGGATGGCTGTCTCCGAGCTGCGACACAGGCCGCAGGGAACCCTGCTGTACCAACTGACCCACCACAGCAACACGGGAGCGTCTCGCACCAAGCTACCCCCCCAACTTGCGAACTCCGCATGGGGCTGCAAGCACATCCCTCCCGTTGATCCCAGGCAGGCACCACCCCGCTCTGCCTCGCAGGCCACCACGAGAGCCTCACCCCAAGCCCATCATTCTGTTCAGCAGGACCGAACCGCTGAACCGAAACTGGAGTACCATTTGGGACCTGTCTTAGAGCAGGGGCATACCGTACACGGTTCTACCTTTTCGCCGATCTTGTACTGCGCCGAACGCAACGGCCGCGTTGTCTATAGACGTATCCACCCCGACGGTGTCTTTACATGCAGCAACATGCAATGTGTCTATAGACGCTTGTGGCTAGAGAGTGAAAACGGTATCTGGCATAGGCCTCATATCTTGGCCTTCTAGAAGCAAATTAACTTTGCCGTCCTAAACCGAACATCGAAAGCGGAGCCCTCGGAGGGGGCTCATCGCTGCTTCGCCCGACGTTCGGTACCCGTCTCCCTCTCTCCTGTGTCAGGTCTTTTTGGATCCACGCTCTCCTCTCACCCCTCCCATCCTCTCCTCCTCCTCCTTGTTCTGCCCCCTCCTCCTTCTCCTTCCTCCTCCTCCTGTTCTTCTTCTTCCTCCTCCTCCTCCTCGTCGTCGTCGTTGTCGTCGTCGCGGCAAACCTCAGTGGCAGTCGTCGCCGACGCGTTGAGCTATCGTCGGCCTCCTGGTCGTCGTCCTCGTGAACAACCGTCGTCGGTACGTCTCCAGTGCCGCCTCCCCTGCCGGACGAAGGAGGTGATGTCCTTGCTGCCCGAGTTTGGGCACAGCTCGTCCGCGGAGAGGACGTACCTGACAGCGCAAGCGGAGGCTCGAACAGCGGTGGTGCGCGGGCAGGGAGAGGACCAGGAGGAGCAAGAGGAGGAGGAAGAGGAGGAGGAGAAGGGAGAAAAGTAAGGAGGATGAGGAGTGAGAGGAAGGGGAGTCGGATAGGGGAAGGACGAGTCTGGCTCCCCGTGGGCTCTTCTCAAGAGTCAGGTGGCGGGGCGATTCCCAACACGGAGTCCGGCGGCAGTGGACAACAATGCGAGCCTGCGGTGGCAAGGAGGGGAGGCGGGAAGGTAAAGGGGGGACGAGAGCAGCGCGCGGAAGACGTGCGAGGGTACGCGCGGATCACCAGGTCGTTCGCGTTCGCGAAGCCGTCCTTCAGACTCTTCAGCTTGCTCTGCCACTGGGGGGGGGAGAGGCGCGGAGACAGCCGAGCTGACGAAGGACGGAGTGCAGCAGTCATGGGAACATACCCCTAGGAAGGAAACAGTACCCCACCCTGCGATTTCGTCAGCACATAAGATGAAACACATAAGATTTCTATCTTTTTCGACGCTCGCCGATGGGAAAGGCCTTCGAGAGGCCTAAGCAAGTAACGTCGACACACCAAGATAATACCAATGCAACCCAATTGGAAATTGCCTCCAGGAAACTCCGAAAACCTCCGGAGGCCTTCAAGTGATGAATGAGAGAAAGGAGGAAGAAGAGGAGGAGGACGAGGAGGAGGAGGAAGAGGAGGAGGAGGAGAACTATGCGGGGGATCTCGCTTCCGTCACAGCCCTGGTGCCGGAAGCGTTGTAGTTTCCGCTGATGAGGGCGGGGGGGGTTGCCAATTGTTTCGCAGCAACAAGAGACCGATGTGTGGGCCAACACGTTGGCAAACTCGTTGGCTCCGCTCCTTGGGCTGGCGGGGGTGGGAGGGAGGGAGGGAGGGAAGGTTGGGGCCCTGTGGGCCCGTAGCGGAGTCCTCCAGTGGCCTTCGTGTGGCCTCTTGAAGCCATCTAGGGGGTCATCGTGCGCACTCTTGAGCTCGCGAGGGTTCATCTTGGAGCCCACGTGGGAGAACTCGGGCGCTTGTGGGCACTCTTATGCCCCTTTGGAGGCCCTCCTGGGCTGTAGTGGGCTCCTCCGAGGGCTCTCCTTGGTCATTTCGAGGCCCTCGCGGGGCAGTCCTGGGGCATCTTGGGGCCCTTGTGGGTCCTCTTTGGATTCTCCGACGCCCACTCGGAACTATATTTCAGCGAACAGTGTGGACGCGCTCGGATCATCAAAAACCGCAATGATTATTTAGTTCCTGTTGGCTCGGCCAGACGTGTCCTATTGGGGCTCTCGCGTGGCCCCTTGGGCCCTCGTGGGCTCTTTCGAAGTCGTTTGGGAACCTTTCAAGACATCTTGGAAGGCATTGGGGTCATCTTGAGAGCTCTTGGGACCTGCTGAGAGGGGGCGGGGGTGGTTCACCACAAGGGCTCGTGCACCCTCAAGGCTGGAACGGATGAACTACAGCCAGTGGAACATTGCGGCTAGCGAGGTTTCAACGAGCATATTGATGCATCGGATGTGGTTTAGAGGAAACGTCAAGTTCTGATCCTCGCTGCATCTGTAGGCCGTTCGACTCAACCGTCGTGATTTGACAGCGCGCCATGTCGTCAAGTCCGGCACAGCAGCGCATACGCGATGTGGCAGGGCGTTTAATCAACGGGCTCCGTTTGAGTGCGAGGCGCGAGTGCAAGGCTAGCAACGCCGTCTCCCTTCCCCCGCCTTGGTGTGTAGAGCTTCCAAGACGGACTGTCGCTCAAACGCGCACTTTCTACGAGGGATAGCGTGCCAGCAGCCCATGCCGGGAACCAATGGCGCGCTCCAGCACTGCGTTTCCACCGAGCGCGAGCGCTCCTGCAGCCCACGGCGTGTGCTCCAGCACTGCGGTTTTGACCGAGCGCGAGCGTTCCTGCAGCCCACGGCGTGCGCTCCAGCATTTTTTTTTTTGAGCGCGGGCAGCAGCCCGCGGCGTGCGTTCTGATTCCTTGACTCCTGACGCAAACCTCCGCCCCGATGGAAATTGCTCCCGAATGGAAGTGCGATCCCGCCGCATTGGATGAGACGGAAACGTATCTGCCCTGCTCCATGCCGCGAGGTGCGAAGCCGAAGCACCGACTCCAGAGGACAATGACCTCCTGACACGTCGATCGTCGTCCGAGCCCACCAAAATAACATCTGTATGCAAACAACCCATGCTGTCCCGACTCGGCCAATGATCACTCTGCCGACGCGCTTGGTCAACTTCCTCGCGCCGCCCTAGATTCAACGGGCGAATATCGGTATGAAAGAAACTGTTTGGCACTTGGGGGCGCCTGTCACAGGGCGGCTGGGCAGTTCATGCCTCTACGGTGGCAAGTGGGGGTAGAAACCCTTCAGACAAAGGGAATGCTCGGCCAAGCGAAATTCGGTCAGGCTGAAACCAGCCGGGCGGAACTCGGCCGAGATCAGCCGGCCGAGTTCGGCCTGGTTTAGTCTACATGGCCGAACTCAACCTGGCCGATTTTTGTTCCTGGTCGCGTTTGGTTGCTGCCCTGGATTCGCCCTGGGACAGGCGCCTCCAATCGCGGAGCAATCTGCGGCATACTGTCACCTCTTGGGGGCGCATCGTTTACCTCCGCCCGCTTCCGCCAGCGGAAGCGGCCTAGTTCTACTCCCTCTTGGAAGCTACTCCCATTCCCAAGGAAGTTTCGCGGGGGCAACTCCGCTGAAACCGCGGCGCAACCGAAACAATTTTACTTCCGCCAGCTTCCGCCGGCCTTCCGCCGAGGAAGAGACGGCAACTCCTTCGATCCTCGAGGGCACGGCTCTCTCTGGAACGCCTCACGTGCTACGCTGCTCTTCGCCCGCTCGCCGAACCAGAAACGTCGCTTTCCGTGCTGGTGGGCCCTCCGGCGCTGCGGGCTGGTCGTCGC
>CAUYUJ010019671.1:772808-783669 GCA_963575745.1 Prorocentrum cordatum
GTTGTTTTTTTGTTTGTCTTTGTATTCTCTTTATGTTGTTCTCTTTACAAGACGTGACCCCCAGAGGTCTCGACCCATTCCACGGGACCGTTTTTTCGTCCTGAGTCCCACGAGCCCTTTAGGGCGTGAGTGGTTTAGAGCGTATCATCTTCCACCCCTCCTTCTTCCCCTTCGGGGAGGGGTTTATTACCCCTCTCCCTACCCCCTCCCCTGGACCTGGTCGGTTGGAGCTTCCAAGAAGGCATCGGCTAGAAGGCAACAATCATTGATTCTACTTAGGTTTTCGGTCCATTTTGGCCTTAGGGCCCCCCCTTCTGTGATCGATCTCCTCCAAGATGGCCCCCAAGGCTTCCAAGAGTGCCCCAAGAGTGCCCCAAGAGGGCCCCAAGGGGCGCCCAGGAGGCCGCAAGAGGCCCCCGAGAAGTCCCCAAGAGGCTTCCAAGAGATCCTCAAGAGGCCCTGAGAGGCTCCCCCGAGGCACCCAAGACGCTCCAAGAGGCCCCCAGGACAGCCAAGAGGCCTCCGAGACGTCTAAGATGACTCCAAGAAACTGTCAAGAGACATCTGAAGAGACTCCGAGAGGCATCCATCTGGCCATTTGCTTGCCTTCCTCCTCCTCCTCCTGCTCCTCTGCCTGTTCCTCTTCCTCCTCCTCCCTCCTTTTTCATCTCCCCCTCCCCCTCCCCCTCATCCTCCTGATTCCCCCCCCATTCTTCTCCTCTTGGGGTACGACGGCTTCCCCAGCACGCTATTCCATTGCATGCTCCTGCACGAGACCTCCCAGATCAGGGCAAATCGCCTGGGCATCGCATCTGAACGGACTGGTGGGGTTTAAGCGAAGCGCCTAGAATCTGTTTTGACGGTTCTGGGGCCGGCGAGGGCCCCCCAGAGGCCGAAACTACCAAACTTCTCCCGTCGTCAGATCCTGTCAAAGTCGGTCCCCAGACCCCTCCCAGGGTCCATGGAATGCAATTTCTCACCCTGGATCCGTTTTTGACGGTCCTGGGGTTCGAAAGTGTTCCCCAAAGGCAACACGAATATGCAAAACCTTCCCGAACCCGAAACCTCGAACCTACCCCCCCTGACTGCTGGCCGGAACCAGTGCTGGGCTACCTCAGACCCCCAGACGGCTCCGAGGCGGAGCTTCGCGCTGAGCCAGAGTTCCTGACCATAGAGCGATGCATGGCTGGCGGAGCGATCGATCTCCCGAGGAGGATGGAGGGGAAAACGAGCGGGCGGAGGACGAGGCCAGTAGAACGAGCGTCGTGGTTCTAGCCCTCTGCGACGCCCCCCCAGGAACGGGGGCGGGCGCGCCACGCCGGGCTCGCCGTTGTGGTTCCCGAGCAGCTCCACGGTGGTGTAGGGCAGCTCCTCGGCCCCGCGCCTCCTCCGCCCCGTCGTCTTCGTCGTCGTCGGCCTGGCCTTCTCAGCAGGCGGCGGGGCTTCGTAGAGGCCCTCCTCCTTCTCCTCCTCCTCCTCCTCCCTCCCTCCCTCCCTCCCCCCCTCCTTCCCTCCCTCCTCCTCCCTCCTCCTCCTCCTCCCTCTTCCTGCTCTCTCCTCCTCCTCCTCCTCCTCCTCCTCCCCTCCTCCCTTCTTCTCCCTCCTCCTTCTCCTCCCTTCTCCTCCTCCTCCTCCTCCTCCTCCTCCTCCTCCTCCCCTCCTCCATTCCTTTTCCTTATAAATAACTTCTTCCTGTCGCACCGCGAGGCCAGTTTTTAGGGCGGGCCAGGCGTTTCGCCTGAGACTTCCTCACCATTTGTGACTCTGAAGCTTCAACGTTGGCAACAGTTTCACATATTGAGGTCGGGCCGTTTTCAAGCTGTGGCACTCGCCCTAGCGCTGCGCATATTCGTTTTTTGTTTTTTTTTTTTTTTTTTTTTTTGGGGGGGGGGGGGGGTTCTTTCTTATACATATGCATATATGTATAACTATATATATATATATATATATATATATATAATATATTATATATATATATATATATACAACTGCAAGAGCTTCACATATTGAGGGCGACTGGTTTTCAACATGTGGCTCTTACCTTACGCCGCGCACACTCGTTTTGAAAGTGTGCAAGAGTTTCACGGAATGAGGGCGAGTGGTTTTCAAAATGCGCACATTTGCTTCAAACATTTGCAAGAATTTCACGGACTGAGGGCAGTTCCTTTATAATATGTGGCTCTGGCCTTAGCGCCGCGCGTATTCGTTTATAAGCAATGCAAGCGTTCCACGGATTCCCATGACCAACGTACCAGAAATTGTGTTTTGGAAGGATTCAGGACTATGCGGGTGCGACAGTTACGTTGATTCGCAGTGTTGGAGTCCCAGGATTGGCGTTCTTGTGCGATTTAGGATCGTCAAGACGCAACAGTCAGGTTGATCCGTGGCGTTGGAATCCCGACAGCAATACTTATACATGCTTCAGGGTCTTCAAGAGGTTTCTCCAACGAGGCAACTCCCTCCCTCGATGGAAATGAACCATCATAAGGGGCCTATGAACAGGGAGCTTGGAGGGAGGGTTTATCCCAACATCGTTGATGACGCTTGGGTTTACACTGGTCCTCCTCCTCCTCCTCTTCCTCCTCCTCCACTTCCATCTCCTCCTCCTCCTCATCCTCCTCCTCTTCCTCCTCATCCTCCGACCTCCTCCTCCACCTCCTCCTCCTCTTCCACTTGCTCCTCCTCCTCCTCCTCCTCCTCCTCCTCCTCCTCCTCCTCCCTCCCTCCCTCCCTCCCTCCCTCCCTCCCTCCCTCCCTCCCTCTCTCCCTCCTCCCAGCCCTCCGGCCTCCTGAGGAGCCCTCTGTGGCCTCGGAGAAGGCTCAGAAAGCTCCTTCGACGGACGGAGGCCCTCTGAGCCTTCTGAGAAGGCTCACCCCCTCTGCCTTTGCCCCTGGGCGAATGGCTCTTCGGGTCACGGCTCCGGTCTCCCGCGGCCGTTCGGCACGATCCGGGCACTCCCAGAACGCCCTTGGCAAGACGCAGCTGCTGGAAGGCATCCCGACGCAGGACAATCTCCAAGCACAGTCCAGACCCTTGGACACCTCGATGCTCGAGAACCTCGTCAAACCTTCCTCCCTGGGCGCGCCGTAGTGACTTGCACGGAGAGGACCTGCAGGACGGGGGTGGGTGTCGGCCGAAATCGATCGGTTGCTCACGCGCGATGCGTCTGCTTGGGGCCGGCCCGCTCGCCGCGGTGGCGGCGGGAGGCCAGCGGCACCGCGAGGAGAGGCATCGGGCTCTCAGGGCTGCGCCTTGCGAACCTGCGGTGTGTCAGGCGCGGCCGAGCACCGCAGGGGTCGCTCTGCCGCGGCACTAGGGGATGCTGATGCATCCAAGTGAAGGAAGCGTGTCCTGAGGGAAATGGGTCCTGGACCCCGGGGCCTTCCCCCAGGACCAATTCTTCATCCTGAGTCGTTTTCTGACAGTCTCGGGGCCCGTGGAGGGCGCTTCCTTCATGGCGAGTGCAGCAACGGCGATCCAACTTGCGCTGCATCGGGGCACCTGGGCGGCAGGCTGCAGGCTGGGTGCGAAGCTAATCCTGCTCTCTGGCTCGCGGGCCTACCGCCGCGCCCCACACACTCACGTGCCTGGACCCCGCCCTCACCCTACCCGAGCGCCGATGCACAGTCGGTAACAGATGTGCGGGTACCCTCCGGGCGAAGCGAAGCCCCTCGATAGGAGAGCCGTAAGACTCGGGTACGGGGCTCGTGTTGGCCTGATGAGGCCATCAAGAGAATGGCGAGACCCAGTCTAAAATTTGGCGCGAGCTCCCGCTGCAAACATCCCACGAATGCAGGACCGTCAAAATCCAAGGCGGACTCGTCAAGAAGCGTAGGCCAACGCGAGTTCTGGCGTACTCGCGTGTTACGTTTCCCCGACTCGACATCGACTCTGATGGCTGCGCCGCGGCGTCTGTTCGGCGGCGGACAGCTCCGGCCATGGTCGAGGCCTTCCGCGACGCGCCGTGGCCCGCCGGGAGACCGAGAGGCCGCGAAGAGGTCTGACCTCTCGCGGTCGAATGTGGCTTTCGCTCTGGCACTGTGTGGTCAGCTCCGGAGAGGAGATTGGTCTGCTCTCTGACTGCAGATCGCGCCCGTCGCTGCGGTGGCAGATTTCTGTGTCGCAGAAGGCGCAGAAGCCCTGTCAGGCCTTTCCAGCCTTGCGGGGTTGGAGGGGCTGCGGCGGGCCAGCAGGGCGGTGACGTTGGAGGGGGGGGAGGAGGAGTTGCATCCCTCGTGCGTTTTGCATTTCTGGCCCCAACGACGGCTGCACTTTTGCGTTGCGAGTGGTAAGCCCACCACGGACGACCCCACACGCCACTTACTCAAGTAATGAATTCTGCCCCCAGCAAGAAGTCGTTCGAAATTATGTGAGGGTTCTTCCAGGCTCACAATGACACGCGAGGAAAGTATGATCATTCGGTAAGCCGCTCTCCATGGGCCGCCGCCTGGAGTTTCGCAGGACTGAGCCCGTTGCCACGTCGTGGATATTAGCGACCTCCAGCGAAGCCCTCCTCCTCCTCCTCCTCCTCCTCCTTGAGGAGGAGGAAGAGGAGAAGTGGATGTTGACGTTGACGCGCTCCCTTTGACGCCACACTTGCGGTGTTGGGGCAAAGGAGGGCGATCTCTGACCCTTAGCTCTACTCAACTTCTCCTCCTCCTCCTCCTCCTCCTCCTCCTCCTTCTACCCCCGTCATCTTCCCTAGTCGTCTTCGTCCTCCTACCCTCATCCTCCGTACCTTTCTCTCCCATTCCCCGTTCCGCCTCCTCGCTCCTCGATGTCCTGCTGCTTCTCGTGCTCGTCCTCTTCCTCCTCCTTCTGATCCTCCTCCATATCCTCCCTTCTTATCCTCTTCCCCCCTCAGCCTCTTCGTCCCCTCTCTCTCTCTCTCTTCCTCCCCCGCACCATCATCAAAACCACTCTAGACGTCTTGCGAATTTCATCCCCTCCTTCTACTCCTCCCTCCCAGGACTCCGACGTCGTGAATTTGTCCCAACCCTCCTGTGGTGTTGGGTCCTTTGCAGAGACAGCGCCCCGCGTCACCTCCTCTCCTCCTCCTCCTCCTCCCTCCTCCCTCCTCCCATCACTACCTCTGCCCATCGCATGCCCATGTTTTGGCACACACCTTACGCGCTTCGTGGCGCCGTAGGGAGCTCCACCGAAGACCTCAAGAGGGAGCGTTCGCATGTGGGCGTTACGCCCGTTTCGGCACATCCCTCACACATTTCGTGGCCTCATAGGGAGCTCAATCGAGGGCCCCAGAAGGAGCGTTCGCATGTGGGCGTCACGCATGTTTCGGCACACGCCTCACGCATTTCGTGGCCCCATAGGGAGCTCCACAGAGGGCCAGAAGGAGCGCTCGCATGCGGGCGTCACGCATTTTTCGGCACACGCCTCACGCATTTCGTGGCCCCATAGGGAGCTCCACAGAGGGCCAGACGGAGCGTTCGCATGTGGACGTCACGCATGTTTCGGCACACCTCTTACACGTTTTGTGGCTCCATAGGGAGCTCCACCGAAGGCCCCAGAGGGAGCGTTTGCATATGGACGTCACGTCCGTTTTGGCACACACACACACACACCTCACGCGTTGTGTGGCCCCATAGGGAGCTCAGCCGAAGGCCCTAATTACACTGTCCGCATGCCCCCCCCCCCAGTTCGGCATGCCCCTCGCGCGTTTCGTGGCCCCATGGGGAAATCCACCGAAGACCAGACTCACAGCTGCGGTGCTCACAGCTGCATATGGTTGGGTCCTTTGCCAGGGTATTTATTCTTTTCGCAATGCAGACCTCGAGAACTCTGGCCCCTTCCCCTGGACCGGTTCATCCCGAATAGTGTTTTGACGCTCCTGGGTCCTGGTGAAGGCCCCAGGAGGCCGACCATGCCTTCTGTCGCGTTTTTTCCGAACGCGAGAAAGTGTGCTCCTCCTGCTCCCACCCCCGTTGAGGTCCCGAAACCGTGCGGTGACAGACCGCGCGGTGAACTCCAACTCCGCAAAGACGTCACCGAACTGACCGCTACCACACGGCCTTGGGACTCTGGGTGCCCCAGTCGCCCGACACATCTAGGGAGCACACAAAGGACGTACGCGCCCAGCTATGTACATGAACACGGCCCCTTGACCCGCGAGACCTGCCGCGCGATACGAACATTCGCGCAATACGAACTCTCGAAACCAGCGTGGATTCATGTACATGTACGTCCTTCTTTCGCTCCTGAACATCCTCGGAGAACGACACGAGTCCCATAACCGTGCGGTGGCCCCGAATCCCCACGGACTCGCCACGCGGTGGGGTCACCGCACCGTCTGGGGTCGGAGGCGGCCGGCGGGCCTGAACTGACTGGGAGGGACCCCCAGGACATCGGCAAGGAGGGGAGGACGAGGCCAAATCCGTTCAACATCGGTCCCTGGACCCCTCCCAGGGTCCATCTGGCGCAGACTTTCACCCTGCATCCCTTTTTGACGGCCCCCAAGAGGCAGAAAAAACAGAAGACCTTCCCGAACCCAGAGCCTCAAACTGGCCCCCCCCCCCCCTCTTCGTGCTGGCCGGAACGAGTGCTGGGCCACCTCAGTCCCCCCGCTGCAGAACTTTGGGCCCCCCCCCGGGAGCAGCCTGGGGGGGGTCCCCAGAAGAAGCATCCGGGAGGCCCCCGGCCTAAGCACGCGCTTGGTAGCGCATCAGGGAGGAGTCACTTATCACAGTGAAGGACGGAGGAGGAGGAGGAGGGGGAGGATGAGGCATATGGAGGAGGGCAATGTGCAGGATGAGGAGCGGGGAGGATGAGGAATAGGAGTAGGACGAGGCAGGACGACGACGAGGAGGGATGAGGACCAGAGTGGACGCAACATGTACGAACCATGCAACAATATACTCTTCCGCACCAAGGCCCCGCCTTATGAATCCCTACAGAAATTCTTTTCATTGCGCCAAACGCCCATCCCCGCCCTGGGATACGAACGCCCCATGGACCCGCAATTCAGGCGGAAATTCAGCTTTGAAACCACATGCCGTCCATCCTTCGAGACATCACGTGTGCGACAGAATGGGGTCACACAACTCAAAGCAATGCCCAACAACAACCCCGCTTTGAGAGGAAACCGTCCCATCCATGTAGCCGAAACACAATGTTAGACCTGTGGCCGTGAGTCCCAAAGTAGTCTCAAGCGAGGGACCACTTTGACAAGAAGCCTCGTTCCATCCATGCAACTATTCCACGCTGTTTTCGTGGTGGTACTGGACAAAGACGTTTCAAGCTAGAACCACAGTTTGAAAACCAGCCGCCCTCCAACACGCAACTGTTGAATTTTCAAACGAATGTGCGCGCGCAGCGCCGAAGCGAGAAACCCATTTTGAAAGCCAACCGCTCTCCATCTGTGCAACTGTTGTTTTCTGACACGAATGTGCGCGGCGAGAACGCCATTTCGGAAACGATTCGTCGTTCATCCGTGTAGTTGCTGGGCATATCATGCCTATCGCGGTGATGGCGTCTCGGGTGAATCGCCCGGTCCGCCCTAACGACACGCCTGGGCGTGCGGCAGGGAGGAGTTCTTTATCAATGGGGTAAGGATGGAGAAGGTGGGGGCGGGGGGGGGGAAGAGGAGGGCCGCCTCTTCTCCCCTACGCATGGTGGTGCGATAGGGAGAGGTTCTGTACACGTGTATCAAGGAAGGGGGATGAAGAAGGAGCAGGCGGAGGGGGAGGAGGAGGCAGCTGCAGGAAGGCCGCCTGCCCCCCCCTAACGACACGCCTGGTGGTGCAACAGCGATGGGTTCTTTATCAAGGAAGAGGGATGGAGAAGGAGAGGGGGGGGGAGGATGAGGTGCAAGAGGAGTAGGGGGACAAGGCAGATGATGAGGACGAGGAGAGATGGAAGGATGAGCGGGCGGGCAACGGGTGTGGCTCTGCCATCCTCCGCGGGGAGCTGCGCTTCCAGGCCCGAGTCGAGGTCGGGTCGCCGCTCCATGGGGTCGTCAGATGCCTCCTGTGCGGGAGGAGGAGGGAGGAGGAGGAGGAGGAGGAGGAGGAGGAGTGAGGAGGAGAGGAGGAGGAGGAGGAGGAGGAGGAGGAGGAGGAGGAGGAGGAGGAGGAGGAGGAGGAGGAGGAGGAGGAGGAGGAGGAGGAGGAGGAGGAGGAGGAGGAGGAGGAGGAGGAGGAGGAGGAGGAGTAGGAGGAGGAGGAGGAGAGAGGAGGAGGAGGAGGAGGAGGAGGAGGAGGAGGAGGAGGAGGAGGAGGGAGGAGGAGGAGAGAGGGGAGGAGGAGGAGGAGGAGGAGGAGGAGGAGGAGGAGGGAGGAGGAGGAGGAGGAGGAGGAGGAGGAGGAGGAGGAGGAGGAGAGGAGGAGGAGGAGGAGGAGGAGGAAGCGTTTTTTTCTCCCGGTGGGCGGAACGTTTCTCGGGGTCAGATTGTGGAGCCCCCGCCTTCGTGTGGCCGCTCGACGGCTGGGGCGATTTGTCAGAACCGACCCTCACGAGAGAAAGAATGCGAGCACATGAATGCTGCAATGTATCGTTTGGGGAACAATTGGGCATGAAAAACTAATGTCGTTCTCGGCTAGGGTCGTGGTGTTGTTCACACTCGGGGCTGAATCAGCATCTGGCGGGCGGTCGACTGTGGCCATGTTAAGGGCATCCGATGGCTGAAAATCCAACTCAGTGGCCTTCTCCTGCTGATCGCAGTTAACTGCATCGCCAAACTCTGCTGCAATCGCGTCGGCGAAAGTTACAACCATGAGCGCATCCTGCTCGCCATATTCCGAGGCGAGCCTGCAGTTGAACAACAACTCTCCCAACCGAATCCATCGAAACTTTTACCCAGATGCCAGAATCGGAGATGCTGCGAGAATAGGCGTACCGCTGCTCGTCGGAACAGTGGGACCCCGGCGACAGCGCTTGAATCGGACCCGCAAACACAACCGGGGTGGCCATGTCGGGAGTCGACATTAGAAGCGGCGGTGATCACGGATTCTCCACTTCCGTCAGCAACAATCACACCAATCTCAGTCTGGGTTTCACTAGCATCCGCAACTCCTTCACCCGTGGTGGACTTAATCTCGGCGGCATTCTGGTCTGAGACCCGAACCGAAAACGAATCCTTACTGAGACCGTGGCTGTGTCCAAGAGCTGGCGGGGCAGCTAAGGAGAGCCGACGGACATCAAGGGTGAAATAAACGAAGCTGTTGGTTCGGCGGCCTCACAGACAATAGACATGATGTCTGTCGCAGTACCGTCAAGCGGAGCAGTTCCGTCCGCTGCGTACTCGGCAGACACCGAAACCAGTTCAATGGGAGCCGCGATCGGAAGTGGGGTCGGAGGAGCTGCCGTTGAACCGCCGCCCGCGCTTGCGCAGAGCATCTCTGCGGCTCTCAATTCGGAGTCGTCGTATAGGGCGGAATGCCTGCAATGTTTAGCATACTTCGTCGACCGTTCGCAGCCGCCGTCATGGGTCCCCATTGCTTCCTCCGAGGTGTCCACGCAAGGCGCCGCAGTCGCCTAGACTTAGGTCGGGCATGTCCCCCTACAGGCATATTTTGGACGAGAAATAAAGAAATGTTAAAACAGATTCGAAACTGGTCAACAATACTCAAAAAATCCCCCCCTGACTTTTTTCCACTATTTTTGGATATTCCTCCTGTAGAGGGACACGCCCGACCTAAGCCCAGCCGCCGAAACCTGGGAAACCCGCTGGGCTTGAAGAATTCAATCCGCCGGAGGCCTGCGTGCACTCCCCTCCGACGTCGTGATCTTTCAATGACACGGACCCACGGTTCCCTGGGGCCGGCCGAGCAGGGGCCAGCCAGATCGACATCGAGATCCAGCCGGATCTTTGGGTACCGGGGCCCACGTCGGCGATCGCCACATAGGCTCGGCAGTTGGGAACGGGAAGCTGGATCGGAATCGAATCGTAATTCCTTTTTGAGTCGGATCGATTGGCTCGAGAAGATCCCCAGCGGTGGTCTGGCAAGGGTTGCCCCCAGGACATTCCCCACATCCTCATGTTTTTGACAACTTTTGACGGCGCGTACAAGCAGGTAGGGGGAGGGGCGAAGGCTTCTTAGAAGGAGGCCGCTTCTTAGAAGGCGCCGGCCCTACATTTATAGAGAAGGCCCTCGCCTTCTAAGGAGTAGGGGTGCTTCTGAGAATCCTTCCCCCCTCCCCCTGCACCCCCCCTGTGCGTGGCCAGCCTCTTGTGCCTCCCACCTGCTTCTATGCAATCCGCCTGGCAGCGCCTCTGCGCGCTCGCCGCCGCTGTGACCAAATCAGATTTGATCCGACACGCAAGCAAAAACATCCAGCTGCTCCAATTTTTTCGATGCTTGGGCCCGGAGGTCTGGACCAATCCCATTCGGCCGGTTATTTCGTCCCGAGTCGTTTTTTGACGGTCATGCAGCAAGGGCCCCCAGGAGGCCGAAAGTGGCCAAAAACCACCCGCCCCAATTTTATTGGAGCGTCGGATCTCTGGGAGGGGGCCTGGGACCTCCCTGGAGCTCCTGCTCTGGGAAGGTGAACGTCTTCAAGAAGCTCTCCACTTCCGGCAGGTCCGCGAGGAGCTCCTTCTCCTGCTCCTGTAGCCGGCGTCGGCGCGGCAGGGGGCGGCGAGGGCGGCGGGAGGACGGGAGGGGCAGGAGGAGGAGGGAGGTGGGGAGGGGAGGAGAAGAGATGAGGCAATCGCCAAGCGAGTCACGAGAACACCGAGAGGGAGGCAGGAGGCGGCCGCACGTTGCTGCCATCAGCTTTCTCAGTCTTCCTCGTCAAAGCCTGGCACGAACGTTCACTCGGTGACAGTTCCTCTGAAAGGCCGTAGAATCTCCCCTCCCCAAGAAACAAAACGTTGATTCTAGAGCTGGCAAGGCTACGACGGGT